>JAIPRL010001530.1:52002-79795 GCA_025469235.1 Pemphigus obesinymphae | reverse complement strand
TAGGCGGAATATTTTTAAAATTAAATAATTAGCAATATTATTTCGGATAAAATACATAAACCGATGTATACGATTTGCAAAAGTAATTATTTTAATGAGGTGTTGTACTCAATAAAAGTTAAACTTATAAGGTGTCACCCTCAATCGGAGTTTCAAACTTAAGATTCCTCACTCAAAAGGTGTTGAACGTACAAATAGTCTCATATAAAAGGAGTTGCACCCGACAGGTGTTGCACTTAAGCTAGTTTAAAAATAATAAGATATAAAACAGTTGATTTTTTTAAAATTATTCATACAGCAAAATTTTAAAAGGGACATTCAACATACACAATACACATACTTCTATATAAGTTATTAAGTTGATTTTTGACAGTTATTAAAAGGATGCCACATTGTTGAAACCATCCATTTTTAAGGAGTTCAGCAATTTTTAAGAAATATTTTGAAATATTAAAATTAAATTAGTAAAAATTTTAAAATACATTTTAAAGCAATCTAAATATAGTCCCACACCCGTTCAACTTTTATTGTTATATAATCAAAGCATTTGTTAAAAAAAAAACGAGACATATTAAAAAAATGCATTTTAAAATGATTTTAGAGTTATATGCATATTATAAAATTAATAAAGGACAATATTTTGATAACGATCTCATTGGTATTCACGGTATTTTAATTATCTTGTTCAATACTGTATGTAAAAAAAAAACCTTATTTTTTACTTTTTAAAATTATATTAACTATTTTAATAATTAATATTTTAAAAACACCGATGAGATTATCTCCAAAAGATATTAATTTTTATATTTGATAATAAGTTTTTTAATTCTAAAACAACTTATACTACTAAAAATCATTGATGTGTTGTCATCTTAAGGATACACTATCTGATAATATCCAAGATTTTATTAGATATAGAGTATTTGTATTGTTGCTCTTTTATCACAACAAAATTAATGTAAATAAAAACAAACAGTAAAAATTTTTTTTTTTGAAAATTTCTAGGGGTCAGAAATTATGGGAATTTTTTACTATAACATCGCTAATTCTAACGTGTACTCCGCGTTGAGATATGGAATTATATTTTGCCCATATTTTTTTCAAGTGAATTCTGTAAATTAAGTTCATATATTATTTCATAACCTCATTAACCATTGTTTTTTTAGAATGATTTAGCCATTTACTAAATAAATAAATGTATTTATGTATATGTATAAAAATAAAAATTGTATTTTAAGTACGGTAAAGTTTACGTGAATTTACCGACCTCACATATCATCTAACCACGCGTAGAACGATAGATAAAATGAATAACCACAGACCATTTTTTTATTGACTTTTTAACAAACTCTAGGCGATTTAGGTAAAAAGGACGATATCCTGGAACAAATGATGGGCGTTTCGCTCATGTCGGGCGGCATGTTGTTCACGCTGGGCACGCTGGCCCTGGTGACGATGGCCAGCAAAGCGTTGCTGTTCGCCTTTGGCGCGATCCTGTTGACATACTTGGGTTCGGGCTGGACGTTGCACCACCCAAAGTCCGAGACGGCCGGAACCGTGTACGAAGTGATCGCCAAACCACAGGTGTCGCACAGTTATACGTCGGAAGTCCGTCACGAACCGTATTCGTCGGCACCGTCGTCGTCCACCAACGTATACCCGTCATACTACGGTCACCGGTGAAAACGGACGGACAATTCGGGTTTCGAGAACCCTAAGGGTTCCAGATACATATATATATTTTTTTTTTTTTCTTAAATCGTATTTAATAATATTATGTAGTAGGAATTTTTGATATACAATTTTTTCAATTAAATCCGTTAGTTCATTATAGTATAGGGAAAATATACAGTAAATCTTGTGTTTTTCTGTAATATATCACCTGGTTAAATATATCTGAGAATACCGCGTGCGTGATGATACTGCAGTATAGAACCATTACAGAACCCTTTCGTTCGGAGCCAACACGATTGGCACGATTACTTACCTACAATATACATTATAACAATATTACACATTATTGTTATTATATTTTTTAAACGAAAATTACTTTACAATGACAGCGGATATGTATTTGATATATGACATTGATTTTACACGTATGTGTGTGATTGTGTCTCGATGCCCACCTCCTAAACCTATTTCTGTACGATAATATATTCTATCCGTCCAATTATAACAAAAAAATAAAAACCGTCACATTTCATTATATATATATATCATCGACGTATGATATTATACCGGTGAAGTGGACTTTTTTTTTTTTTTTTTTTGACTTTTTTAGCCAAAACAATGTGATTTCTACCGTTGAATATCATCACGTTTAATCGTATCAGTATACAATATGTATAACCAAGCGTTTGTCTGTATCGGTCATGTGTTCGAACTCAACGTGTTCTTTTCATAAAAACGTCAGTAAAAATGGTATTTAAATGCGTTATCCTTATATTCGTTTGACAATAGGCTCATTTGAAACTAGCCTGTGAATGAAAAACATCGAATTAAATAACACATAATCCCACCAAAATAAATGTACAATAGCTAGCTGTTCATAGCAATTTATGAGACCGCGACCACTATGTTTAATGAAATATCTGTTTGGACATAAACAACCCGATACTAATGTACGTCATATATCACTGACACTGTGTTAAATCATACATTTTAAAGAGATAATACCATATAATCTCGTAAATATGATTTACTTTATCAAATCATTCAAATATTTGAAAAAAAAATTTAGGTTGTACAGTTGTACCTATATTGATTTTTAGGTCTATTTTGTGTTCAAACATATTTCAAAACTACCTACAACGATATTTAAATGGGTATTCAAATAAAACACTACATTCGAACGCAAATTTTAAATTATCACGAATATTTCAGATCAAAAAAAAAGTCCGATTCGGTAAATTATTCATAGCCATAGAACAAATTTAAATCCGTATATAAATATATAGACACTATAATATAGTCGGTTTAATACATGAACGCATGAATACATAATTATATTAGCATTATTGATCTAAAAAAATTTCCAAACTATCTTGTAATTTATAAGAATATTCTATCGGTTCGGTATTTACTTTTCAATATTTTATAGGATTTTTGTATGTATCTACCTAAAATTTAGGTATCAAAAAACTAATCTATAAGTACGAGTATATCTATGATCTAATTATTTATATTAACGGTTTAACAATGATGTCTTTAATATTAAATTTAACTAATGTACCTAAATTTCTAATATATCTACTTGCGTTCTACCTATATATTTATAGAAGGTATCTGAGGTAGTCTTATATATTGTTAGAAATTAGAATGTTATTACAATTATTATTATTCGTATAACTAAATATAATAAATTGTATCAATATTAATTTATTATTTTCAATAGTTCAAAAGGCTGAACATCTCAAAGTTAAATTATACAATGTAATACTTTTTTTTATTCCCCTTGAATGATCTGGAAAAAAAGTGCGATATAAAACGGTATATTAACCATAAATATAAGAACCAGGTCTGTCTGATATTTGGTGACAGAGAAATAATATTATTATATGTATTAAAATATTATTTAAATTGTTTGTTAATACTATTTATTATGTATAATCTATATAGATATTTGATTATTTACTAACTTTATTTTATTGTGTTACTTGTTTAATCTAATATATTTTTTAAAGATTTTATACATTTAATTTAGTTTTAATTATCGCAAAATATACACAAAATGTAAATTAATAAAATTATATTACTACCAACTGTATTTTTAGTTTTTCGTAATATAGGTGTTTTTTATGAATTTAACTTGTGATTATAGTTAATGGCTTATTAGTTGTTTCCGTGGTATCGGGTATTCAGTTATAATCTTTTAACGTTTTTCGTTGCGGTTTAAACCGATTATTGTAGAAACGTGACAAGCAACATAATAATACCTTCTTACTGTATTATAATATGTTGTTCTGATGTACATAAAAATATTTTGACTTTTAAATTACATATACTCAATTAGTAATTGAGACTATTAGATTTCTCGGACTATTGTCAAAGAAGACATATATCAATATCAGTCCGAATAGGCTCGTTTTCTAATTGGGAAAAAAGTGGTATCGCTAGATTATCATTCCATATTTATATACACATACATGCTGTTATATGTATAATGTATATAATATTAACAGTCAATGAAAGTGAAAAGGCAAAAGTGATCGAATCATATTTCCATTTTCTAAAATATATTTTGTATAATAATAATATACATTTTATATATTTATTTTTCATATATCTTAGTTGTAGTTTAATTCTATTCAGTTATAATGATTTTATTTAATTCTGTTAAACATCAGTAAATAAATAAATAAATAAATAGTAGATTGTCTATTTATGATAGAAAATTATAAATATTTGATTAATACACAAATTAAACAATATCAAATTTGGTTTTATATAGCAAGAAGTTAGTAGTCTTAATTATTAGATAATTAAATAAAAATATGTTTCAAATCATAATATATATATATGTTATGATAATTTTATAATATATTGTATATATTAATGAATGAGATTGATGTTTTTTTTGGTGCCAAGTAATTTTCCAATCGCTTATAAATGTATTCATTACATATGTAAGACAGTGTATAAACATAAGTACATTAAAATGTACTTAAAACCATACATTATTTTTAACGATGTTTTTGGCTTTTCGGTTTATTACTGTTATGAATCTTAATGTTCCTGAGAATAATCACACGAACATCTCAACAAAAAATAAGATTTATCATTCATACCTCTTCGAACGATTCTATACGATCTACTTTTCGAGTCCCCATTTTTTTTTTTAATCTAATGAATCCTCGTTATAGTAACCTCTGAGTATTTCTAAATGCATCTAAATTTAGCATATAAGATAAAATTTATATACTGGTAAACGGCATATTTGAATATTTCATTCATGTTATTTTATTGTAACGACACTGAGTAATCACTGACAATGACACGTACTATTCATTCGGGCTATAGTAATTGGATCTAACGGACGTGATTTATGATCAAGTTTGTCGGTTCGTTTCTGTCGACGGAAAAGTAGATACCATGAATTTATCAAAGAGAATAATAATTACGGCTTACGAGTTTTTGACAAACGTTAAAGCATAGGTATTATTCGTATATTATGTACTAATAAACACATACGATTTTATACTGGTCAAGAAATTACACACTTTATTAACATTTTAAATTTTTAAGCAAAATTTTTGTAGGATGAAAAATATACATATAGAATATAGATGGAAAAAATATTAAACAAAACAATAAATTAATAAATAATATGTATAACTTGCTTTCAATTATTTTATTTATTTATAAATTATTATAATATGCATTTAGCTGTTCTTTAAAACATAACAATTATTTATGGCCGAATACTTTTAAATAGCTCTCTTATAGAATCAATTTTAGTCAAAAGAATTTGATTTATTCTTTAGAGATTTTCTCATTTTTTCTATTGATTATCAATTGTATTTTTATGAGAACTTGTGTCCAATCTTCAACTTTGATATAAGTAGTAAAATTATTATATATTTTTTGATAAAATATAGGAGAATAAATTATTTACTGTTTGGTACAAGTTCCCGAAAGGGGAGATCTGGACTCAGTTTTCATTACTGTAAAAGAAAATTATGAAATTCATTTGAAGTTCAATTGATGAATATTTTTCGAAGTGAATTTTTACAATAATCATTTATATGTATAAATTGAATTTGGGTAATTGTAGATACACTATATAGTACATATATATATATTTTAAAGAATTTCAAATATAATTTGTTTGTAAAATATTCTTCAATCGTTTTTCGTTTCCATATATTAGGCAAAACTGAACACAACTTATGTCTAAACATTGGAACACCAATATTTTAAAATAAAAATAATATAAAATTCAAAACCTATATATTATTTATTACTTTTTTATAAATTTACTCATTTTGTGGTTCGATTCCCATTGATTTCCTATTTTATTAATTTTTTTAATTTATATAACAAATTATTATCTATCATTTTTAGCATATAATACAAACATTCTTTTTCAAATCATAATTTAGAATTAACTTATTGTAGTATAAATTTATTTATTTTATTTATTTTAACTATAAAAATCATTTGATAAAAATCTGATTAAAAAAAAATCATTATTCAATGAGTTTAAAATTTAAATTAAAATTTTCCTGATAACGTCATTGTATAACTTGTTAAAGTTAATCGTTTCTAATGTTATATAAAATAACTTACAACAATATTTTCTACTTTATTTGACTTTTTAACCTGATATATCTTTATGTGCTTAAAATTATGGTAGAATTAGAATTTCAATACAGAGCTTGGTTGGTTTTAAATATTTAAACGTTATTTTGACAAGGTACTAAGAAAAATTGAAAATAGCTTAAGCCAAACTGGGTAGCTGCTGAGTAGTTGCTTATTATTATTATACCATTACCTATATCAAAAAGTTATTTGACCGATTTTCCTGTACCTAACCACAATACCACGCGCTGTGACACCAAAATAAAAAATTCTCTTGGAGTAATTTTAATATTTAAAATAAGCTAAGTTCTGTATTCAAATTCTAATTTCACCATCATCTTGAACGCATAATATTGAAAAAATATCATAATAAAATAGACATCATATTGGAAAAAAGTCCGTAATAATAATTTAAGCGATTTTAATCATTATGTGAAACGAACAATATTAATATGTAAAAGATAAGCCGTTTGGAAACTTATGGCACAATGACGTCACACGGATATTTTAAATCATTGAATAATGAAGATAAAAACGTAAAACTTATACCATTGTTCTTAAAATTGTATATATGTATTATAAATTTGAAGCAAATATATTTTTTGTGCTGTCTGCATCAAGGTATACGTTTAATCAGAAACTTTAAACAATATTTAATATTCATTATAAAATTATTTCCGAAATTACTAAATACACTGTATATAATATTAGAGTGCTGTCGTAATACTTCACACACATATGGATATACATGAATAAATTTAGGAAACAAAATGGGCACACATTTTTATGCAAATATATACTTTTATTAAACCATGATAGGTATTAATAAAACTAACATGATTCTAATAATAATTATATTAATAAATTATATTATAATACTTTTTTTATATTCTAAATTAAATGACACTTATTTATTTATTTTCACATATTTTTGCATAATAGGATGAATATATATTTGACCAATAAACACACATTTTACTAAATATTTTATAGAAATATCAATAATATTATGTGGGAAATTTTTTCGGTTCCGACGATTTGTTAATAGTTAATAATACAATAGATTCACACAGCTATTATAACATAGGTATACCTATCTATAATATGATTATAAATATTTTCATAACAAGATAAGATTAAAATTATAACGTCGTTTTAAATTTTTTCTTCTTGTCTTCGACTTCTGTTGTCTACATTGTCCACCAGTAAGTTGTTCTTAATACTTCTTTCGAGGAATAATAAATTACTTACAATAAGGTATAAGACAAATTGAATTTTTTTAAACGAAGAAATCAATTTTCCGTTCTCTAATTTTCTACGTTCTGACTAAAATAAATTTAAGATCTGATTAATTTTGTGTTAAATTATTCAAAAATAATTTTAAATATCTTAAGGTTAAATGTTTAAAATCAGAAATCCACTTCCTATACGACACATTAAAAATAACGATTTACAGAATACTCATAATTTTTTCTAGAATTGTATTCTATTTTTAATAAAAGTTTGTAAATATATTAACAAATAACAAGAATAAAAAGTATTCTGATATTTTATAACCCTAACAATAATCTTATAATTTACTTCTAAAATGTACTTTTATAAATATTTTTCCATTGTTAGAATTTAATATTTGAGGAAATTGGAAGGAAAGAACAATTTCATAAAAATAACCACTATACCTTAATTTAAGTTAATAACTTAACTAAGTTTTTTTAAATGTGTTTATTACAAATTAAATGTATTTATTCATTTTGTTAATTGTTTATATATTAAATGTTGAGTATATTTTAAATAAAATAATTTTATAATAGCATAATAAATATATTTGTATAAAATGAATACACGGTGGGTACGAGCGAAAATGTGTCGGGGATTTGAATAAATATTCAAAAAGACTTCTCATTGAAAAACGGTAAAAACGTTATTCTTATTTTATGTATAAGATTATTTATAATAGATCTAAATTATTTATTTTTGAAATATATCTATTTCGTCTATAAGTATTAATGATATTCCGATTTTTATATATAACTTCAAACAATTACTTTATATATACTACTAATATTCATCATATATTAGGAATCTTATATTGTATATAAACTATATTCGATTTAATGAAGGTAGGTTATACAAAATATACAAGATATATTTTTGATTCATCATTATTTATTGCATACCTAATATATTATTTTCAGGATTACAAAAAAAAAAATAATAATAAAAATGTAGGTATTCCATATATACCTATATTTTATCAAATTCAGTTGAAATTTTATTAAACCTACATATATCTTTTTCACTTCACTCAAAATTTAAAATACGAAGAGAATTAAAAAATTAAAATATAACTATTTCTTTATACTTAATATAATCACCATTGCATATTATATAATCACTTATCCGAACCCTAAGTGCATTGTGTCATGTATAGATTATAATTTTATTATTAATGATTAATGTTCATATATAAAATAATACATATTTTTTCATAAATTTTGAAATATTTCAAAATTGGTAAAATTTTCAATTTTCAAATATTTAAAATTTAGTTATGATCTACGTATACTTATTGAAATAGTTTTTATCCGAACCTAAAATGACAAAGTAAACATAATTTAAATTATATACATCTAAAATTGTAATTTAATTAATAATTTTATATAGGTTTAGTTTAAAAAATACACAATTAATTCACTGTAAAAATATTAAACAATAAATTAATGTTAAGTTTGTCAAAATATAATTTCTGAAAAGGTGTATCTTATTAAAAAGAACTGCTATTATTTATTTATTTTTTGTTATTATCTATAGTAATGATTAGGAAATAATATATACTCGTTTTAAAATGAAACGAATAATCTAGTAGGTTACTGTTAGCTATCTATTACGTATAGATTAATTAAACACCAAATTCGATTTAAAAATTTTTTTTTCAATTTGGCATGCACGACAGAGAGACAAGTAGGTATTTGACTAATTTACCTAATGTTAATATTATAGGTATGTTAAATTGTTTCAAAATTTTCCAGATAAACTAAAAAAACTTAATAATATTTAAAAAAATAATTAGTTAGAATATCGTTGTGTAAAAAAGTCGACTATTATAGTCAATAAGTAAATTTTTTTAGACTCAGAATGTTTATGTTTTTTAATTCTAATACAATATTATTCTATTCCATAGTTTATATATTTAAACATAGATGTATTTCAAATAACTTTTTTCGTTTTAAACACCTTGCAGTTTGCAATATAAGGCACATTACCCACAAAACACAAACTTCAGATGCAAAATTAATTAAGTTTAATGTGATATTTTCGAAAATAAATATTTTATTATTATTCTATAATGTTTAGTAAATATTTGTTCGATGGTCCATGTTTTAGAATGATTTATTTTATATTTTGATCAAAATTATTTTTAAAAATTTCTCTCTCCCTATTTTTATTATAAATAATTTTTATTAATTATTTATATAATTTTTTTCTAAATGTTTAATTGTCACGCTTTTTCTGTACATATAATTTCATTTTATTGCAACCTTTATAGTCTTTTTAGTTTTCACACAACTGATTTGTAAATTAATAATTTTACACAATTTTCAACTTGCTTTCACAATCGGTAATCAAATCATGCATGTGACGATTCTGTATTCTTTTGTGATATAACGTAACTGTTAGGGTTCATATTATAATCATAACCAAATAATATATAGGTATGTAACTTATTTCATAATGCACTATTGTTACTACCTATTAAGTTTTTTGTAAAACCATAAATTATTAACAGGTTAAAAATTGAAGGTTTTAAAATTAAATATTTAATCTTACTATAGTATCTAATTGTGAAATCTTGGTCTTTGTCTCACTATTTCTAGAAAATGTCTTGGTCTTGGTCTTCCATTTACTGCAATGTAGGGGTTAACCAGGTAACATGGAACATTTTAAAAATGTTTTCCAATCCGTTACCCGAAATTCAAAAAAAATCGAAACCGGTTTTGGACTTGAAAAACGAAGTCCAGAAAACCCGAAACCATTTTCGGATTCAGTACCCGAAACCGTTTCCGGACCCAATACTCGGAGCCCGAAAAAAATTAAATTGGGTTTTAACCCGATACACAGAACACAAGAAAATTTCGATAGATTTTTTACGGCTCCGTTCCAGTGTATGAGTTCTATTGTGTAGGTTATACATAAAAACCCGAGATTAAAAGTCCGACGGTCTTCACATGTGAAAAGTAAGTATGCCTACTATATTTTAGTATACGTATACCCACTATAATTCACAGTACCTAAATGTCTTTTAAATTTTTGGATTTCCGTAGTATTTTAAACAATTTTCCAAAATTGAATTTATATTGATGTGCAGTTGTGAAACCCGTTACAGTCTTATACAAATTAAATTCAGAATAGTAAGTTCCATAAATTTCCGGATTATCTACACCTACTTGGTCAACATATTCATAGAAAATATAGAAAATACTTTAAGGGCGAAGGACTAAATGACTTTACACATGTTGTTGTTTTTCGAATAGAATAGAATTTGTAAACTTTTATTTCAGTTGGGTTTTTTTCTAACTGACATAAAGAACTCGAAACCCGGAAACCCGATTTTACTCTAGAGCTCTGCTGCAAAGTGCAAAACTAATACTAACTACTAATAAGACTGCAAGACCAAGAACGACTTTGCTTGTCACCAAAATCAGACTATTTTAATATATTATATGTGTACCTATATGTATAATTTAATCAGTTTAAACGAGAACGCATCCATTTAAAATATAGCTGAAAATATCTTCATAAATTTCCAATTCTATGGACTGTAGAACTATTGTAGAATTATTATTTTAGTATCAATAAACCAGTGAGAACTTGAACTACAATTGCACATCAGCTTTTGACAATTCATTTGAAATTGCAGTTTATTTACACATGATAGAATTAATCAATCGCAAAACGCTGGCGTACAATCATGGTTTATGTCCTCTACATTTTCTATCGGTACCAAAATCGTCGACCTACGACAAGTACCTATACGTTATGCATACTATTGGAACGGCGAAAACGCTTGATATATGTTTTTTATGACAAATATCGAGATTGCACAATAGTGGGGCACACGTCATTTTTTTTAAGTGTAGCGAAATATAAAAATTACACCCCCCCCCCTCATTACAAATTTCTCAGTAACAAAAATATCATTCAAAGTAACACTATAGTATGTTTATTGTTTATATTAATTAAAAATACTTAATATACTGAAAATTGAAATAAGAAATAAAGTACCAAACCATAAAAATGTAAGACTTTTAGTTAAAGTAGAACACCGAAGGCTAAATTTATCTATAACATATGTATGATCAATATTAACATCTTGTTCACAAGCTATTCGCACAAGTGATTCTAATCTATCGCTACTCATAGTAGAACGAAGTCGGTTTTTGATAATTTTCAGTTTAGAAAATGATCTTTCTGTTTCCACACTATACTGTATACACTATACTTCTGTACCTATACATATAAATGTATGTGTTACCACTAACCATTGCCATACCACGGTGATATGTATAGACATAGATTGTCCAACTGAGTAATTACAATTATCTCGTATTACAATATATAATAATGTAGGTAGGTATTTATATATCTTTATTCATTTTATTTTCACTCATATTTTTAACCCACACCCCCCCCCCCATGAAAGTGAGTGTAGCGGTCGCTACACTTGAGGATAGGGGTGGGCGCCACTGTTGCACAATAATAAAAAGTGGTACCAATACACTAACACTAAAATATTTCAAAATCGTTGGATTTGAATTTTTCCAATAGAAAATCTCTCGAAACACTGATTTGCCACAAACAATTGTCGACAATATTGTGTCCGAAACCCGACACGACCTGCCATTGTCGGCTCTGTATACGTGAAAATGTCGTGTCAGTGGCGCAGTGACGTACGCCGGGCGCGAGCAAGCGCGCACGCATACGTAAATTACAGTACAGTCTTTTGTGCGAATACAATCTATAATAATATCGCTATTATCGTCTTATTACAAACACCACACGGGCGATAATGGCACATGATTATCGTCGGTGCATTGTGTCGTGATAATAATATTTATTGTGATGTGTGTAGGCGCGCGCAAAAAAAAAAAAAAAACTTCTCCCGCGTCTCGGCTCGGTCCCGTCCGTTCGTTCGCCACCGGATGGTCCGTACACGATAATAATAATATTATTATATTATAGTATAACAATATTATTATTATTATTATTATTGTCACGGGATACGCGGGCGCGCGGTGAAAAAAAATATCGCCGCGGACCGACCGTTTTCCCTACCCGTTTCCGCCCGGGCCGGCCGCGGGGGGATGGACTACAAGCGACCCAAATCGCCGGCCACGCTCGCGCGCCTATAACTGAACGCACGGCGTCCCGGCGCATCACACAACGACCGCCAGTGCTACAGAGTGCTCGCGGGTGTCTCCCGGAAAACCGTCTCTCTCGCTCTCTCGCTTTTCCGTCGTCGACCGAATCATCTCACACACACCGTTCGTATAATACTTGCATATCATTATCGTTTTTATCGTTATTTTTCTATCACTATTATAACAGTATACAAGATAATACTCACCGCCCGTGTCATTATGTACGGACGCGATTTCGCGATGTCTGCTGCCGTCACTTTGGCGGCCCTGATGGTGGCCGGCGTTTACGGCCAACCGGACTCCCCCGCAGCCCCGGCCGCTGCGGCCGACCAGCCGCCGATCGTCGAAAATATCGCGAATCCGGTTATGCCTCCGACTCATCAACCGTTCAACGGATCGGCCAACGGTTTGAAAAACGTACGTAAACGCGTAATGGCAAAAGCATACGATTAAAAGAAAAACAAAATGTACATAGTGTGTTGAACCAGTGGCGTATTTGCGATGATGGTTTTTTTGTGGTGGAAGGGCATCCTATTTTACTTTACATTTCATATAAATTTAATATATTTCTCCTTCCATTACTTCCAAAACATACACGATGGTATAAAATGCGCGTTGACTTTAATCGAAATAAATGCGATATTTATGTTTTATTACTTAACATTTACCACAGTTCTTACTATATATATGTACCTATATGTTAAAACGTAATGTACAATTTGAGACGAATACGTTTTTCTTACAGACACCCCACTACGTGTTTCTATAAAATATTTGTCACTGGTGGACACTAGATGTATCGCGAGAAAACTATAAACTTCAAAATGTGCACTTCGCTCGTCGAGTGTCAGTGGATGTAGAAAGCACTTCTTTTATCGGATAGGACACCACTCCTGGTGGTGTACTGCGGTATGTGTAAAAATTATAATTAATTTCATTCAACAAAACGATTTCGAGATGAGCTACAGTGTAATTGTAGAATAATAATATTAATAATAAATATTTCCTTTACGTTTATAAAGTATTTTCGTTAAAAGGTCGTTGTTTTTTTCGCATAAGAAATTACTAGAAAAATCGAAAAATTACTTCTTGAAAGCATAAACTGGATCAATTTGCTATCAGAAAAGTTTTTTTTACCCAAAAACTCCTATTTGATACCGTCTGGTCGAAAAGTTGCTCACGCAGAAAATAATAAAATGAACATATAAAAAAAATCATCATAGTAAAATCATTAGATTCCTCGCTCCGTTTAGAATCTAAAAATAAACATAGATATTATATAAATTATTTAGAATCAAATATTCAGTTTTTCGTATTCGAGTTTTGATTTTGAGCAAAATTGAACACAAATTTATGAGTTAATTTTCGTCTAACTACCAACAATCTAATTTATATATTTTGCTTGGGTGATGTCCAAATATGAACCCCATTTTTCTAAACACGCCATTGGTTTAACCATTTTTTCAATAATATTATTCCAACTATTACTCTGTGAAATGTCTATTACTTAAATCGTATAAAACGAAATAATTTTTAATAGATTTTGAAAACTCCATTCAAATCTGTAGACATCAAAATCGTTTTGAATTTGAGTAAAAGTAAAAAATTAGTTGAAAAACAGTATTATTTGATAGTATGAAAATAATAAATATAATAATATGGTAGGTACCTACAGTATTTAGACAATAATGTACTTTTATTTTTTATTTTACTTATTTGTATCTTTAAGTATTACAAAACATGAGTAAATTTAACATTTCAGTATTATTATTTTTTGTGCATATATATACACACACACACACACACACACACACAATTAAAAATAGTTTTTAACACGTTATTGTGTGTTTTACAAAATCGTTTTTAAATTATAATTTTAAATAACGCTGTACAAGTAAAAACACATGACAATATTTACTTGTATTGAAATGTACAGATTATTATCTATATTAGTATACCTATAAAGAATACCTATACATACCTGATTTCATATACGGATTTATCGCTAATTCTTAATTTACTGTTTTTTGAATCAATAATAAATCGCACCCAACAATATAATCTGAACAACATAATATTATATACGATTTGTATGTAAGACCGTGGGAAACTAAATAATATGTCCACATTACCGAGCACTATTCAGAGGTGATTAGTTTTATTAGGATTTGCCTATTCAGTGATTTTTTTTAATCTCTCGATTTGCACGGAAATTAACAGGTTAATGTTAGGACTTGAGTCGTGCTTCGTCATTCCCGCATAGTAAACATATATGTGTATTTTCAATTTTGAAATGAGATATGAGTAATATGGACAAATAGACTTGGTGGGATAATACAATATTAAATTATTATTAATAGGTAATCAAACAGCTTTAATACTCTACAAAAAAAAAAAAATGTAATGTAGTTGATTATTAACAGTATAACACAAATATATTTCCCTTAGATTCTATTTACCTATAGGTATTGATAAAACGACTGAAATCTATGGTAAAATACTCGTATTTTTTTTAACGATTAACACTATATTACTTTTAACTTTATATTGTTTATCGTATTACCCATTTGACACTTAATATGTTAGTAATATCAAACTAAAAATACGACAAATTTTCAATATTTTATTATTTTTTTGCTTCTAAAGTTCTATTATATAACCGAGTTTTTTTTAACCTAGGACTTTTGGATGGTATATAGATAAGATTTACAACAAAATGTGTACTTATGTACTTATATCATATATGATTATTTTGAAGTATGTACTACTAATTTATATCCTATACCTACACAAAATGTATTCAGTGTCTCTTCAAAAATTTTCAGCTGTTTTATGATATTTATTGCGACTCGAGACATAAATCTATTCTCATAAAAAAGGTTTACCTATTATTCAAAGAAAATTTTATATTTTAATTTAATATCCTAAGCCTTTTTTTCATTTAATACAATATATTGAATTTTTGTTTATCTAAAATACACGGGTTCGAGTTTAGCCATAAAAATAATATGTATAATATAATATATAAATAACAATAAGCTTGTAAAATAAAAAATATTGCTAATAATCATGAAGCGTTTACCATTCGATTGATATCAGTAAATTAAATTAGCAAATTGCGGCAAAGAATGCTTTTTGTTTTCATAAAATGATTCGACTGTTTCACGTACCAATGAATACGAGAAGAAAGGAAATAAGTATTATATTCTATAATAACAGTTTACAAGTTTTTAAATTAACTCCCGCTAGGAAAATCGTTATCTTACCATAATATCACAAGAAATTATCGTTCATTTTCGTCGACTGTAATTCGTCTATACCTATCAGGAAAATCGTCGACTGACCGACTAGAAGTTTTTTTCCCCAATGACAAATGTTTAAGTTTAATATTATAGTCTTTCGTATTGCAGTTCGTTATAATTTAGATAAAATATAATTTAACTCATAACTATAAAATTATAGACTAATGAAATGATTCGATATAGTTGAGGGGGTTAAAAAAACATATTAACAGTATAATATCGAATGACAGATGTAGTCCATCCATGTTATAATGTTATAGGTAAATAAAAATAATGTAATAAGAAATATTCAATAGAATGCATGTCATAATTAATATGATATTTCTTTATATTATATTATAATTATACCAATATTCGTAAATTGTATACTGAATAAGAAACAAAAAAAAAAAATCTTAATAAATTTCACAAATAAAAACACTATAATACAATATGTACTAAGTACATTATACTTATACTATCAAACAAATTATATTTTTTAACGATCAAATAAAAAAATTAAAATCTATCTAAAACTCCAGTAAATATATTTTTGGTAATCTTTCTATTCCAGAGTAGAAAACTATTAATATAACAATCAAAGTGATCGTTTGAATATATCCGTTAGGATATATAAAACATTATATTAATATGTTATTATAAAATATAATATTAAAATTCGTTTTCTAGTTCTATCAAAATAATATATATCACACATACATTTATCGTGTTTGTAATAATACGAATTCGATCACTGATTGTGTTTCATATCGAAAGTGATATTGACACTTTCATGTTACAAGTGTAATAATTTCTAAAAAAAAAAAAAAAAAAAACAATAATAATTCGTGTATATTATGTCCAATTCAACAATATAACGATTACGGACCATTACAATCATTCTGTGGACCATTTACACTACCTATTCAAAACAACAAATCAACTGTAGTTATAGACGTTATGAGCAAATATTTTTCGATTTTATTTTGATCATTTCCTTTAAACGTATGCGTATGTAAGCCTTTAAATCGGGTTTCACATGCATATTGTAAGTGTAAAAAAAAACGAAATCGATAAAGTAATAACATGCACGCGTATTGTGCATAATATTTCGTAAGCATATTGTATTCGATCGTATATATAAATTATTCAATATTGATAAATATATAATATTTGATTTATTATTATTATTACAAACTATTGAATTTATGAATTTTTTTTTCGTGTTATTAAAAATGGTCGTTCAATATTTTTAGATATTTAAATAAGCCTCTAACTAGCGTATTTACATGCCAATTTTTTTTCTTAAAAAAATACAAACAACTAAATTCACTCCATATCCATCGGATTCGTGCGAAATCACAATTGATTCGATTTATTACCAAGTAAAATGTAGTTGAAATGTCGATAATATTATTTTTTTTTAAAGACTAATAATATAACAGTTTACCACATTTCACCACATTTCACTAGTGCCATATCCATAAGTAGTCCAGAATTTTTTTTTTTTATGAATTCACGTAATGAGACATAAATAGTTTAAAGACTATTATTTAGTTGTATTAACATTAAATATGTACAATTTACTGTTAACTAGTTCATACATTTATTTTTAATATTATCTTCTTAGTATTTTTCAACTATCTGAGAAACAAGATTACATATTTAAATTCCGTGAGAAAGTTGAGATGAAATTATGGGTATACTGGAAAATTTAAGCACTATAATATTGTGGTCTTCTTTTATATGATACTCGTGAAGTAGGTAGGTATATAGTCTATATTTTATGGCTTTTGTAACTATTTATTATAAAAATGAATTTTTCGTTAAGGTATTATTTGTAACTTGGTATATACATACATAAGTTATTAAATTAATACTTATTTATTAAGAGGCTTTAAATTAATAAAGATAGGCAGCAAACAATTTTCCACTCACACGCATGCCCTAGAATATGAAAGTCGTTCAAAACTCCAAACTATCTTCAACCCGTCAATTTTAAAATAACGATTGGAAAATTAAAATAATTATTTACTCTAAAAACAACTAATTAAATAAATCATTGTACCTACTCGTACCAATACATTGTAATTTTTTCAAAAAACTGTGTTCCAGATATTAGTTTGATTGGTCATTTTTTACCATTGATTCTTAATTATTTTTAATGTACTTATGTACTTAAAAAAATTAACTTTTACTTTACAGCTATGCTTCAATATATTATAATCCATACCTATATTATATTGACATTCAATATTAGTAAATATAATTTTCATTATATTATAATTATCTATAATCTGTATTGTTTGATCTTTGAACACTTTTGCAATATCTCAACATACATTTGATAGTAAAAGTTCTTATATCTTAAATAGGTATAACAATTATATATACAATATCATTTATATAATGGTTTATCATTATTTCTGGTCGTTAGCCATCCCCAAATCTAGTACCTTATTATTTATATTCTTCTTGTGATAAATGTAAAATAAATTATTATATCGAATTTATTAGCGTATTAGCTACTAATAATCGCAATAAGAATTTTTAGAATTATATATTTTTGGTTTTTTTTTTTTAAATATAGGTAAATAAATTTTTTATTATTATAATATTTTTATTATTTCAAAATTTTCAACTTCAATTTATTTATTTTTTCATGCTAGGAACCACAATAAAAATAATATATTTATATGTATTGTAAAATTTGAGGCCCTGCAATTTTAAGGCCCGACGCCATGGTTCCACCCTCTTAATCCGGGCCTGGTTTATGTATTGTTCGATAAATGTATAATTAGTGATTTCAATGTATAGGTTATTAACATAAAATTATACAATATGATAAAAAATATATTGAACTCAATAGGTACTGTCATATTTTTCAAAATAGGTAAAATGTAATACTGTACCTCTATCTAGGTATATACTTATTATACCTATAGGTTAAAAATATATTGCTCCGGTGTATAGTTTGGTATAAAGTTGATCTTTTGGCACTCATTTTAAACATTAATAAATATAATGATTATAATGATTAGGTAATTATATTATTCACCACAAATACAAAAACATATACTTACGTTATTTTACCGAAAAAACTGTTTTTCGAGAAAATTGTTTATTCACGCTATAGTTGTAATTCTAAAAACCAAACTCTAACAATACTAGAATATAATTATCTATGTTCTACCGTTGTGTTTTTTCTTGAATTATTTATTTTTGGATTTTTACTACAGATCACATAATTATACACACACTATGTATACTGTTGAAAAAATAACTACAATGTACTTAACACAGATAATTTTGTCTATAATATAGTAAAATAATTTGCTTTCTAAACTATAACTACAGCTCGAGAAAACAATTTTATTATAAAACGGTTCTGTTTAATATCGAGTTTATATAACATTAAAAAGTGGTACACACACTAATTTTAAATGATTTTTTTTTTTTTTAATGTACTAAAATATTTTTAAATTATGTAACTATCACTTTGTTTCAAGTTTTCCAAAAGTTAATATAAAACACCTTAAAAATAGAATTTAAATATTTATATTTATTAATTGTTATCGGAACTTTGCCATTTGTAATATTAAAGAAAATGTACCTATTACTAAATGTATAGACAAAATCATTATCTATGCAATAGTTTATTATTTTTTTTTTGGAAATTTTAATTTTGAAGAGAAATATATTTATTTAACTTAATAGGACTAAAAACTAGTTATTTCTCTTTGCCATATTAAAATTTCGGCGGAAAAACCACAGCCGGACATAGATAAAATTCTTATCTATACATTTCGTAATCGATAAATTTACTCTTATATTAAAAATGACGAAATTATAGTAAAAATACCGAACGTAAACATTGTCTATATTGTCCGTTGGTTAGACGGAGAGAGAAAATGTGGGGTGGCGTCCTCCGAAAGCCAAGTGACCGAAGCCAGGCAAACGACAATATAATATTATAAAACCAAGTTTTTCGAATACGTGAATTCTTACTTAGAAAAATATCGTAAAAAATAATAATCACGATTCTGAAAAACTTGGTCGATATAATATACTATCATTATTATTATTGTCATATACATATTTACGCTATACTGAATTATTGGACAGTGGACGTTTTATAGCCACAATACGTTTTCCAATTCAAGTGCAGGTCGGAGAAATGACGTATTATATAGATTTTGAATTGTATTGTATGTCCGAAATCTGGGTTGGAAAATCGCACAGCCACACGAATATTTGTTGTGATACGTGACTATAATGCCTGTGGCGACTGTATTCTCATCGTTGTTGTCCACTCGATAGGTCGGCCGTTATTCAATTACATATTATATAGGGACACATTGCACGTGTTCATTATTATATTCGAGTGTGATTTTCGTACGTCCATTCGATTCGGAAAATATATATAAATACATACATACCTATATCTGTAAGATTGAGTTACCCGATCATTTTAGACAATCTACATAGGACAGGCTGTTATAATAAGCCAGTTGAAGACTTGTGAAAAAAAAAAAAAACTTTAACCGAGAGAATGTTTGTCATTTATAAAATATAGAAATGTTATGGATTAACCTAAAACTAAACTAGAGCTATTGATTAATATTATTTACTAAATTGTATTACATTTTTTGAATCAGTTAACTCCGCGGTTTCCAATGTGATATTGAGGTTGTAACTGGATGGTCGTACAATGGGAGATATGAATCCGTAGTGTAGGTAAAAAATACCCAAACACATTACAAATATGGGTGGAATATGTGGACGATATATGAATACAAAATATACGTGTCTACTATTTGTTCGTAAAATGTTTAATAATCTTCTAACCATGAACACTACATAACATAAACTGCAGTAATTATTAATGATCATCCTCAATCATGTTCCAAAAAATATTTTTACCATATAATCAATGCTGGGCAAGTTATTGATTTTCTTTAAATGGTATAAGATTAAAGTTAATAGTTATTATTTTCTTTACAATTAAGTTAAGTTAAAAAAAAAGTAATAACCTATTAACTTAAGTTAAGTTCATTTTTTTTTTTTTTTGTACGAGTCAATATAAAATTTGAAAAGAGGTAAAATTAAGTATCTATTATCATTTTGGAAATACTGTTATTTTTGAACGTTAAACATTTTAATTTTTTTATAAATCTTTAACATTATTGAAAATATTACAATGTATTTATAATTATATAATTATTAAAATTAACAACTAATAAGATCATACAAATTTATGATTAGTAGGTATCTAACATTATTTGTTCAAAATTCTAACAAATGTAAATTTGCAAATGAGTACCTATACCTACATATAGTTCATTGGTGGTATAGGTACTCATTTGCAAGTTTATATTACGGGAAGATTATTATATAATATATAGGTATTCTTGTTTTATTTATATTTTTGGGAAATAAATAATTCTTATACTATAATAATTATTAGAAACGACAAAAACAACTTTATTTTTATTCAAACATTTTGACAATAGACACATTATGATATCAAAATGTATCAATTATTTTAAAATTAACTTAACTGAGTTGTTTTAATTAAAAGTAATTTATATAGTTATTTAAAAATGAATATAATGAAAAATCATTAAAGTTAACAAAAACGAAATATAAAAAGTTAAGTTAAAAGTCAAAATTAACTTAACTGTTAACTTATTAACTCGTTTATGCCCATCATTGCATATAATGAAAGTTCGTGAAAACAGTCTGACGTAATACCTAGTTTAATAGTTCAATACTTCGATGTATTTTAACTTATACATTCAGACACAATAATAGATTTCTGAGAGTATATTTTAAAAAAAAAATCACTTGCCTGCGATTCTTCTAATGAGTTTTTTTGTACATTTTTACAATAATCTCGGAAACTGCAGATTAGGAATTAGTTTTACACATGCCGGATGTACAACTATGTACAACTATGTACAATTTCTAATCGATTATTATCAGTTATGATACGTGAAACGTTTTGCGTATTTTTTATTGGCCAAAAAAAAAAAAAAAAAAAAACTGTAAATCGTAAAGTGCACGTTAAACCACGGAAAACACACGTACACCAATTCATTCTTCGTCTCACTTATAGAATATATTATATAGTTAGATTTCTTCATTCGTCTATATAATATATATTTGCACGCAATAGGTTTCCCGCTCGTTCGCGTCAATCAGCACACCAAATAGGATGTTTTAATAATATCTCTCGTTTACGCAGTAGGTACGGGAAACATAATATTATATGATCTAAAATAGAAATCCAATTTCTAACGTATATTATTCTTGTATACACATATTATCTGCCATTAGGTTTCCCGTGCACTCGTGTCAATCAACTTCGCGCACAGATGTTATACCTAACTCTGGAATACGGTAAACAGTGATATTCCATAGAAATCGAATTTCAGAGATGACCGCTACGGATGACCATCACACGCGAATACCATGCGTATTAATAATATATATATATCAAGGATACTGTGTATAAGTACACGACGAAGACGTCCCGCTGGTCAGTGCACACGCGGTCATCGAAACAATAATATATTATACACGAATTTCGTGCTGAATACCACGTGAAAGACAACGGGTCTGATAAGAAAATATCACATTACTGTCGGCCGATTTCTCACTTGGATTTTCTCTGCCCGTCGTATTTTACGTCATTCAAAACACTCGTACATTTTTCGCACACCCAGTATAGTCCACTGTTTTCGTTGGCACACGAAAAAAAATTGTGTTAAATACAGATCCGGATCTAGGTAGGTATAGTTTGAGGTCCGCCCCCTCCAAAAAAAAAAAAAACAATAAGCGTTTCAAAAATAACAAAATAGATTAAAAACTGTCTTTTGAAATGAAGGAGTCCCCAGGATTAAAAGAATCGTTTTTCAAATAAAAAAATAAGTAAAAAAAATGTCTCAAGTTGTCACTCAACTGTTTTCTAAAATGGTTGGCACCCGTTACCTCGCTTATATGCATTTATTTTACTATAAACTAATTTTTTACAATATGGTAATAATTTATGAAATTATAATTTATGTTGTAATTGTTTTATTTTAAAATATTTAAAAAAAAATCCATTATTTGGATGGCCGGGGCCTTCCCTAATATTTGACCCTGAACTTACGATCAATTGTTAATATTGTAGAAAAAATATATTATGTCTAATTTTTGGTAAACGGACATTTTCCCCACATGAATTTTTCCCCCGGTAAATGTTTGAGCCATAGAGCGAAATTTTCTCTCCGTTCAAAAAATTACGTGGACATTTTCCCCTCCAAATTATTTCTAAATTATATTTAGAATATAACACACGATATAACCCGTTAAGTCGTGGACAATGGTGGTATGTTACAAAAACTGTATCTGAATTATAATTTTCCCAGTCCTTATTATTTATCAACGAGTTGTTTTTAAATTAATAATCAACAATTAATAAGTATTAAATTTAAAAACCGAAACCAAATTTGAAAAATTTTATTATAGGTGATTTTTTTAAAAACCGTTGTTTTATCAATTTATAATATACCATCAAAAGATAATTGGATAAATGTTCTTTCTTGTTCTTCTTTCCAAATGATACCTATACTGTATATGAATGTAATCACAGACATTGATGCAATAAAAAATAATTAGCACACGCCATTGTAAAATCAATAACATGAAAAAAAAATTATTGACTTTTTGCATAATTTTGTATACATTACGTGTATAGATTCGTGAAATTCGAACGGGTTTTTTAGATGCGTCCACGGCCTATTTGTGTAATTTAAAAAAAAAAAAACGAAAAAAGTATCAGGACTATTATAATAAATGTTTTCTCTTCTTTTTATCTCATTTTTCTTTTTTAATTTTTCACGGTTAGTTATCGGCTCTTAGTAAACGTCAAGATATTTTGAATATTTCGATATTATAATTGAAAAAAACCATGTTAAGTTGCACTCTGAAAACAGGTGATATTGGCTCGGGTAGACCTTATGAAAACATTTTTCGTCGTTTTTATACGGACGACTACGAAGTTTGATGGAAATTTTTAATTCAAAATTCTTCAATAATATATTTAATAATATATTATTCTATATTTTTGCGTGTGAAACCAAACTTGACTATACATATGAACCACTGTCATCTGTAAACGATGTGTATGTGCAGTTCGTATCATTTTACCTGTCACTTATCTAATAATGCATGTCAATGGCGTTTGATTTTCACAATACCAAGGACAATCGTTGTATAGAAAATGCGTGTGTCTTATGATCGCGATTTTCCAATAAATTCGCATCCTACGAAAACGAACAATGATCAACAAGTTAACATGTTTTCGTGACGGTAATTTTACGATTTTTCACGATGATCATTATCAGATCGGTCTGTTCAATATATTGTATTTTGTATAATATACCATATTAGGAATTGGTACTCATAAAATTTTTCGGTTACCTTGAAAATTTCCATCTATTGTTCAATACAATTTACGGGAACTTGAGTGACCAGATTTAAGCGATCATCATCTCAGTCAATGTTTGTAATTAAAAATATTTTTTAAATTACATTTAAACTTTTACTATAATAATATACGTACTTATTTGATATTCCGGTGATTATTTCATTTTATATTTCATATTTAATATTTAATATTTACATTTTATATTATTATTATTATTTTTTAATAGTAATCTGTATATATTTAACTTTATCATTAAATATATATATTTTTTAATTTAAATCTATCCAATGTATTATAATCAATTTTTGCTAAAGGTTTTTCTTTTATAGGATGTCCTAAAAATGAGTCTTTTTAGGTAGTCATTATAGGTATATAGGAAATGTCTACTTAAAATACTTTTATTAATATTATTAAAATGCATAATATTTTGGGAAATTATTTTTTTAAGATAATGTCTTATAAATAAAATCCTGCACGCTTGTGGCACTATTTTAAATGAGATATCCCTGTAGTATGTTCATGATATTTTTGTCAAAATAAGAGATGACACAAACTTGCCTCCAGGCAGTCTTGACTTGACTCCTATGGATTGTTTTCTCGTGGGTACTTAAACCTCAAATAAAGATTATACAGTAGCAATCTGGGATATCTGGTTCAATTAATTAAAATAACTGAAAAAAATGGCAGCCATTATGAAGAAAACGTGCCACGCAGCTGTGTTCAGAAATGTTGTTTATCGTTTAAAACAGTACTACGCAAGCGTTCAGGGTCTCATTTATAAAGACATTATTTTTAAATAGGTATAGTCATTTCTCAACATCTGTATTTTATTAATTAATAATGTTTTATTTTTCTGAATAGACATCTTTATATATTTTTACTATTACTTAATAAAAGTAAAAAAGTAAAAATAAACTTGCTTTCGGGAGGACACCCTGTATGATAAGATATTAAAATTAAGAATATTTCATACACAGGTGATGTGGAAGAAATGCATGTCCAAAAATTACGCGACGTGCGTCAAATTGGCCCTAGTGCAGTTGGTGGACCGTTTGGAGACGATGAACCAAAGTTATTCGCTAGTGCCAGGCGTGACAGTGTCCAGCGAAAAGTACGAGGCCAATGCTGCCAATGACGACGTGGCCGCCCCTGCACCCGGTTCGGCCGGTCGCGACTCGTCAGAAGTGTACGACCGGTTGCTCGTTGACAAGTTGGGCCGCTACTTCAGCACGTTAACGCTCAACGTCAAACTGTTGGACGACGCGACAGTACGGTCGGTCCGACAGTTGGCCGACGTATCGGTTCAATCAGGTATACAATAAAAAAGAACGATCAAATATTTGTCTAGTATAAAAACAGTTCGCTATTATTATAAATTTTATAAATAATATATAATACAAATACCAATGGTGGCCATCGACTAAATTAAAATTGGTCCTGTAAATTATTCGAATAAACATGTATTTGAATAAAAGTTTTAATTAATAATAAGTTTTGATTTTAATTACTATTTTTTTCTTACTATTTTAGATACTTTGTGTCCTAATAGTATAAAGTAAACAATCTTTTTAATCAATTTATAAAAATATATTCTTAAATTACTCAGAGAATTTATAAAGTATTCGAAGAAATATCTCGAATATATATATTTTCAATTATTCAAATATGTATTTGAAATACATAATAAAAGTATTCTTTACATGGCGAGTTATGTTAGGTAAAAAATAAGTACGGTTGTAAAATTGTTCTAAGTAACTTGACTATTACCTATCCATCTTTTTTAATTAGGATAAATTAAACTTTATATTTAAATGTTTTTAATAAAAATTTAAATCAATTATTTGAACAAAAAGTTTAATTTATATATGATTACAATAATATTAACTGTGTAATATTAGATATTCACGAATCACGTTTATTATTTTTAAATACATTTGGAGTATCTAATCTAATTATTTTCGATCACACTTTTTATAAATCTTTAGCAGTATAATTTTCCAATTGAGTTAACATGTGAAACCGCTACATGTTAATTTAGATATTAAATTATACATACTACTTGTATCAATTATAATTTATATTTTGCATATGTTGCATATTTTTTTTGCACTTTTTTTTACATATTTAATGCATATTTGTAATTTTTTAGTACATATTTTTATTTTAAGTGCATATTTTTGTATTTAACTTAAATTTTCAAGTATTCTTATTTCCAGCTATATAAGTTTGTCAAATAACGGTTTGAATAAAAACTATTTTATAATCTCGAGTTTCACAACTTTATAATAAATATAATAAAGTAGAATTTGTAAGTGGTATATAAATCATAAAAATTATCGACAAAATTACAAAATCAGTCAAAGACGAATAAATCGATTGGCGAAGACAATAAAATTAATTAATACTTTTGTTTGATTTTGATAACTTTTTCAATACAGTTTTTTAAATTATATTCAATTTTAAATTCATATTTAAGTAAATATTTTGTAGCATGTTATAGTATTTTTAAAAGTATTTTTTGAGTGTTTTTAGTGCATATAAATCCATTCCCTAGTTATCTTCTTCTTCTTCTTCTTCTTCTACTTCGTCTTCTCTCCTAACTATTGGGGATCGGCCATCCTGATCCTAAACTTCTACTTAACTCTGTCTCCCGCATCTTCTTCACTTACTCCCACCTTCCTCATATCACTCGCCATCACATCAAATATAACATCCCTATAAATATCTCTCAAAATATTCTTTCCATCTCTTTATCACTTCCTTTTCCTCTATTAACACCCTCCTATCATCATCTTTTATACACCAAACATTTCTAAAGTCTCTGGATTGTTTTTCTCTTTCCTTAGTCAGCCTGTACACTTCTTTTTCCCCTTCTTTAGTTCCTAATCTCTCATACAACTCATCATATTTCTCTAATTTAGCTTTACTCACTGCACTTTTTGATGCGTTAGATAAACTTTTATACTCTACCCAATCCTCCCTCTCTCTGTTTTTCTGCCATTTCTTAAACTGTATTTTTTTCTTTGATATTATCTCCTGTACTTCTTCTGCCCACCACCACGTTTGCTTATCCTGTGGCATATTACCTCTACTCACGCCCACGACTTCCTTAGCAACTTTCTTAACACCCTCTGCTACCTTTTCCCACATTTCGTTTATATTCCCTTCCATGTTCCACATCCCTGTTCCAATTAGCTTTCTTATAAATACTTTTTCATTTTCACCCGTTAGTTTCCACCACCTAATCCTCGGTTCCTTAACTATATTTTTCTTTTTGTACACCCTCTTTTTCCTACACCAAATATCCATAACCA
>JAIPRL010001530.1:0-51902 GCA_025469235.1 Pemphigus obesinymphae | reverse complement strand
GTCGACTTCTACGACAGGCATGAGGAAACCGTGGAGGTATTCTTAGCCTCCTCCACAGGGACAGATGGGAAAAATATAGTTATACGTATAGGCACGTACTCGCGGCGTAACTTCAATTTACACATGCGCTCTAAATTCTGATACTACAAAACAATAACATTTTTTTTAATTTTTGAATAAAATTATCACACAACTCCTGGGTTTGCAGCTAGATACCTTTTATTTTCAAAATTTAATCTTTAGATTAATAAAATTAGAAAAACTAAAATTTAGAGTTCCTAACCTCTCATACAACTCATCATATTTCTTTAATTTAGCTTTACTCACTGCACTTTTTGCTGCTTTAGATAAACTTTTATACTCTACCCAATCCTCTCTCTCTCTCTGTTTTTCTGCCATTTCTTAAATTGTATTTTTTTCTTTGGTATTATCTCCTGTATATCTTCTGCCCACCACCATGTTTGCTTAATCCTGTGGCATATTACCTAGTTATCATATACTATAAATCACGACTAAAAATATATTTTATATCTTTATCCATGACAAATTAATTATGATTCAGGCACTAATATTTAAATTTGAAAAAATCGGTTTTCACTTAAAACGTTAAAAAAAGAAAACCATAAAACAAACATTTAAAAATGTATTTTTTTTTTTTTTTGATCATTTACCATTTTTTAAAGTGATTTATGAAAAGTTTTGTAAAAAAAATTATAACGATATTGACATTGTTTTATTGTTGTCTCGTTTTTTAATTTTCATATGATCACCTTATTTACTATTAGATGCACAGAAAACGATAATAACAATATATGTCACTTGTGCTTGTTAGTGATTACCATTTACGGAGTTAAACTAACAATAATGATTTACTTATTTACTCCTTACATTCACGCACTGTATGTATTACACTGATGATACGAAATTGCCTATACATCACCCCTATATAAGTATTATTAAACATACATTTTATATATTTTTACAAATGTATTACTGTAGGCCTTAATAAATGTCATTAAACCAACCAATAAATCAAACTAAGTTTTTAAATAAAATACGATAGCTCATGATTCCCATCAATTATTATTTATTTCATAGTTAATAGCATAATCAACTCTTAGGGTGAAACCTACTGTAATAATGTGGATCCTATGCTATAATGTTTTTATTTTACATATGAATTTAGAGAATTTGAAAATGTACTTTGGTATTTTTAACTAACTTAATTTACTTATAAAAAGATGCTTCACAAATTAATTTTAATAATAATTAGTATGTATAAAAATATGTAATAAGTGCATAATTTAATATATAATTCGCTCGGGTTTATTGTGAATTCTGAACCAATAGTTTCTAACTAAATATTTTCTAATTGTTTAGGATAGCATTTAAAAATTTTATTTTTGATTTAGAATATTTGTTTTCCCTGTAACTAATGATACAAAAAAGTTCGTTTTTATTTCGAAATATCATTCATAAAACATTTAATAATCGGGTATATAAGTATTTTTTAAAAAATGTCAGATCCTTTTGGACCTCAGAACCTTGTAGAACCTATTGGTACTAATAATGAATTATTGTTAATATTGTATTGTCGCGTTTTAGAATATATTAATATCCTAACCTATGTCTGTATGGTCCAATATAGGCAGGGGCAAGAAGCAAAAGTACGCCCATTCCATCCTGCTGGCCGGTTGGGTGACCGGTGCCATGTTGCTGGCGCTGGGCATGAAGGCGATCGCCGTATTGGCCGGCAAAGCGCTGATGACAGCGCTCATGTCGCTGCTACTGTCCGCACTGGCGTCATTCCGGGGCGGCGGTCACTCTGAGCCCAAGAGTACTACGTACGAGATCGTCACAAAACCGGTGTACTCGCACTCGCACTCGACTGCGGAAGACGTGCACGCCGCCGGCTCGCAAAACAACCCCACTTACAGGCGGTCCATCGGCGGCAGCGGCGGACTGATTCAGCACGCTTCACCGCCGTCATCGGAAGAAGCCGACCACGTGGTGTACCGTATCCACGCGCCCGACAAGACACCCATCTACATACCCATCGAACGCCGCCGCCGTTGATAACAGCCCGGTTTTAAAATACAGTTATTTGTAGTTTACTCATTTCGACGTTAATTTATTTATGAATAATATTATTATTCTTATTATTATTTAATTATGTATTTATAAACTATATTTATTATTTATATTGAGTATATTTTATGTACGTGTTACATGTTTAGCAAAAAAAGAACGATAATAAAACTATAGATTTATTATTATTACTCATCATCACATCCCATCCAGCACCCTAAAAACGTTACTTGTCCCATAATTTCCATTAGATTTCCTTAATACATTTTAAATAAATAAGAATTCTGGGCGCTGATGTGACCGAACTTCACAAGTCACGATTTATTTGAAAAAAAATTACAAGAACAATATTATATTGATTATCCTTAAGAGGACGCCTCGCATCACGCTTTTTAAAGGGTTCTGTATATAGGCAATTTGTAACAATTTAAAAATGAAAATAAATAGCTATATATTATAAAAATAACAATATGTACAATGTATATTAATCTATATAAGTAAAATTAATATCTTTATATATATATTTATATTTCTTTTGTCCGTGTGTGAGTATTCAAACTCATCCTAAACGGTTGGACCGATTTTAATGAAAGTTTTTGTGTGTGTTAGAGTGGGCCCTTGGATGGTTTAGATTCACAGTTGGACCCGGTAGGTGGCACTGCATTCGGGTTCAAGAAAATATATTTTTTTTTTTAACAAACATTTTTTTTAAATTTTTTTTAAGATTTTTCGCATATCATAACATTTATATGTTATGATATGCGAAAAATAACCCGAAAATTTTAATCCCCCACAATACTTTTCAAAATGAAAAATGTCATAAGTTCGTGAATAAAAACCTTCTGAGAATTTTATGAATGATTTACCTTCTGCAGAAGTATGTGTACCATAGGTGGTGCTGATGTAAAATTCTGTGGTATTTGTAATATATAAAATATATTTTTTTAAATTTTATTCAAATGGATTCAGTAAATAGAATATGTAAAATACTAAACACTGAGGCAAACAAAGTTGCATATGATTACTATGTTCTACCTATACAGAAAAGTTTCTATAAAGATAAAAAAAATATTTAAAACAAAATAATCTAATCCGGGCAACGCCGGGGAATTCAACTAGGCAGGTAGGTGGCGCTAGAATCGGTTTCTACGATATTTTAATTTTAATTTTTTAATTTTTTCAAAATTTGTCACATGTCATAACATTTAATCCCAAAATTCCCCCCCACCCTTCCCCAATTTATATATTTCATAATAAGGGTATTTACGGTAAATTATTCATGCACTTGTAATTTTTTTCATACATTTTATTTAAATTTATATATTTCATATTATGTAATATGGGGGGGGGTGGAAGTTTTAGGGTTAAATGTTATGATTTGCTTAAAATCTTATTTCGATTACAGCGCCACCTACCTGGTTAAATATTGTGAAACTAAACCATCTAAATGTCGTCCGGCTATGACACGAGAATTAGACATCGTAGGATAACGAGAAACTGCACTCATTTTTTGATTTTACTTTGAGCAACAGCAAACGCACAATGATCAAACGAAAACATTCAATCCGACCGGTAGAAAAAAATGAAGATGTCTAAACGTCTTATTTTCTATTTAATTTGAGTTTATTTCTCTTTTTTAGTTTCGACGATGGATGCCAACTTTTTATATTCTAGATTGTATACAGATGATCCATTTGTATATTATTTACATAGGTTAATAAATATAGGCACACAGACGGGAAAATAATATATAACTAATGAAATCTAGCAATAGCAAAACATTGCGGGTCAGCTAATATATTATAAAAAATAAATTAAAAATAATATTTAAATAAATATGATTATTATAATAATAAAAATAATAATAATATATTTAATATATTAAAAAAAAAATTTTCCTTGAGCATTCAAAAATATTATAAGAAACAACTAGTTTCGGCCATAATAGTTATTATCAGGTTACAAATGAATAATGAAAAAAATTTAAAAATAATATAAATAAATATGAAAATAAATGACCATAATGCATAAAACTATAAATGATAAAAAACAAATTATTAAACGATGACTAGTAACGTAGATATTATAACAGTGTTGTTAAAAAATTATGTATCGTTAACTTACACATATTGGTAAAATATTTTTATAATCTGTGTGTATATTTTAAAATATTTATAACTATTATATTATTTTAGTTTATTATACATATTTAATTCTTACTGAATTAAGATAGATATTTTTTTGGTTATTTAATATTTTAAAATCTTTTTCTATATTGAAATGTTCTATAATTGTTTCTTATTATTTATAGTTCTATTTATTCTATGTATTTATTATGTTTATTAATTTTAATATTTATTTGTATTCCACATTTGTGTTTTTATTATTAATTTTTAACTGATGATAACTTACGGTCGAAATTAGTTAATACTATATATTATTTTTTTATAATATATATATAGTATATTTTTTTGTTCACAATATATTTACTTTTATTTTTATAAAAGATTTATTTTTTTCTGTATTAATTAATATTTTTGAGTTTAAAAAATTAAAAAAAATTTAATTCTGTTTGTTATTCATTATTACTATTATTTTTTTTTAAATTATACGATAATTCAATATATTTGTTATCTTGTAAGTTTTATGATTGAAATTTTAGGACTTACAATATTATCGTAAATTATTCATATTCATGTAAAATGAAAAAAAAGTAACTTCTTCTAACTTTTGTATAAAGCATTTTTTGTAGGTACCTTTTTTATATATGCATTGGTTAATCACTAAAAGAAATTACAATTTTACTTATTGTTTATATAAAATACAATATACATTGAACAAAAAAAGCTATAATAAAATTTAGACATCTAATCAGCTATTTATTAGTATAAAATAATTTGTCTGTGATCATTCTAGTCGGTATAATACTTATTATATAAGTAAAAACGATGTAATAAACTAAAACATAAATTAAACCGAAAAAAAGTCAGTAGTAGGAATAAGCAATTCGCTTGTTGGGTAGGATACTGGTTGTGAAAATATTAAATTTGTAAGCATGATTAATAATTTATTTTGGTAAAACGATTCTAAACGAACCTTCATTTTTTGGTTTGTAAATTTGACTATAGAGTTTAGGCAAAAGTATAAAATCGCATGATGAGACACAAAAAAATGCTTTTAATGCATAAAAGTGATAAAAATTGACGTACATTGAAAAAATTAATAATAATAAATAATAATCTCATTTTTGAAAATGTATTGGTTACTTCACTTGCCGCACTAGAAAGCTAGAGTTCAGTATATATAATTGCGTTTGATATTATATTTCACTCTTTTTAAAATTTCGATTTTTATTGAAAATGTAAGTATGCGATTAATAAATAATTGAATCATATATTTTTTGCTGTATTCTCCAAATACATTGAATGTGTGCTATAGTCGGGAGAATGAAAAGTGGCCGGAGATGCGTTCGCCCCTGGTGATTTATTTTCATCAAGTTAACGTAAAATAGATCTTAGTCGTACACGGTGATAACGTTACACTTCTTTCTTCTTTGACTTTTTACAGGCCTTTCAGGCCCATTACCGCAACAACTACTTGTCCCCACTCTCCTCTATCTTTTGCCGTTTCTTCCGCATTTCTTACTCCCAACATCTTCAAGTCTTCTTTTATTCTATCTGTCCATCTTTGCCTGGGTCTTCCTTTGGGCCTCTTTGTATTTGGTTTCCAAGTAGTTATTTGTCCAATTAGTCCTTTTGATCTCCATACATGTCCGGCCCAACCTATTCGCATCCTTTTCAAGGTCCCAACAATGCTAGGTTCATTATATAGTTCTTCTAAGTTTTTATTGCTTCGTATTTCATATTCTCCTTCATTGTTTCTCTTTGGGCCAAATATCTTTCTCAATATCTTCCTCTCAAATACTTCTAACTTTTTTTCATCAGCGTTTGTTATCGCCCAGGTACTGCTTGCGTATAGAGCTACTGGTTTAACTAGAACTTTATATAAGATTACTTTGGATTTTCTTGATAATAGCTTTGACGATAACGTTACACATTCCCCCTAAAATAAAATTACAATAGCCAAAAGTTTCCATTTGTACCCAAAACTAACCTAAAAATGAAATAATAAAGACTTATACAAAAGTGTAGCCGACGTTGTACACAGACCGCGCGACTCGCACCTTAGGCGTGTCTTCATTTAAAAACCCCTCCTTATCAGGAAAAAATAGTTATCAACACATTTGCCAGCGGCCAGTTTTCATTCTCCCGACTACAGTTGTATATGTATTTGGCCTTTCAACTGGTCAACGTGCCTCTTTTGTGCATATATATTTTCACTAATCCTTTAGTCGTTATAATATTTTATACAAAGCCTATGCGCAGAGTAGGTTAGACATATGCGCATAGGTTTGACATTCAAAATGTAATTTTAAACGATGACCTATAAGTGTAGATGGTTTTATGAATGAAACACGTAACCTCCTACGCGCAGACGAGGTTTATGGGCTCTATACTCCATATTTGATAGCTCCATACGTTGTGTATGATTTGTATTATTAGTCAGTAGTCACTATCACAATATAATTTACTTTCTTCTTAATTTACCGTGAGAAATGTTCATATAAAAATCATAATTTTTTATAGATTTACTACAACCAATCTATTCATAGTTTGTATCGATTGATAATGGATCAATCGACTTAAAATTTATTATAGAATAAATACATTGTAATGTTTTTAAAACATTATTGTTAGTATGAAATATCTATTTAAAACTTACGAGCTCGTGGGTTAGCGTATTATAAAAATTTAAGCAAGGGGGAATATTGTAAAAAAATACCTATTATCAAAGTTTATCATACTTTATTAGTTCAACGGCTTAGTATGGAATTTTAGTACTCTAGTACATTTATTATTAATTTCTAAAATATACGTGAGCAATAAAATATTTTAAAATAGGTACTTATTCAATACCTAACAGAATATATTGCTGCAGTTAAAATCATGCTATTGAATTTGCATATAATATCAATGTTATTATATTTATTATATTGCATTTAAATATAATTACATTTGGCTACGATGTGAATATATTTAGCATATGGATATTTTTATTTAAATCATTTTTATAATTTATTTTTACATGACACTTGCTTTAAAAATATCGATTTATTATTAATTGGTTGTTAGTAACTATTACTATATAGGCCTAGGATTGTTAAGAACATTTTTGTTTCATGTGTATTCGAAAAAAATGTTTTATACAATTTTATTATAAATGCGTTTTATTCCAATTTGTCTTTAATGAAGTAAACCTTTTTTTGCTTGTTTTCACGTTTTATATTATTCTGTTTTTAAATTTATTTTGCTACAAAATTTTGAGCACTAGATATTAATAACTTTCACATAATAAATCATAATCCAGTTAATGTTACTAACTTAGTACAAGGTGTTCCATGACATTATAAATATAATAATATAGATATAATATAATGCTACTATGTAATACAAACAATTATTGATAAGTACCTTAGAAACTATGTTATTGAATAACTTTAAATGAAATAAAGGTCAAAATTATATTACACAAAATTATATTGATATGATTATGACATTGTCTATAAGAAATATTTATTATTATAACTGAATCATTCTCGTATGTTATACACGTATATAATAATTAATTGAAAATATATAATTCAATAAATTACTGCAAAATATAGTTATAAAGGAAATCGCGTTAACATATTGTTATAACTATTAACAAATTATCTAGTTACAACCATATGTAAATAGTATTTAAGTACTTTTGAATATTAAAATTTTAAAATACAATTTGAAACGTATAGCAAGTACCTTTCTATGTACTTATGCACGTATAGTCAAATAAGTATTTAAATATCTATTCAAATTGCAAATATATCAAATAGGTACACTCTTAGTGAATGTAATGTTTACAACTCTTTTGATTTTTGTGTTGATCCATTTTCTAAACTTAGAAAATTTTTATTAATCAATAATTCCTAACATAGTTGCATACTTTAATTGATTAAGTATTAGTTTTAGGTTTAATTAATGTATACTACTTACTTACTTCTATGGATTGTTTATAAATAAATAATAATAATGATAACAATAAAACAAGGTACACATCATTTTTAACTTATATTTAACAACAAAACGTTTTAATTAATTATATTGTATACATGTAAACATTCTGTATTAAAAATTATAAATATAACTATAAATATATTATTATACTAAAAATATATAAGTATTAATATTCTAATAATTTCCAATCTTTTGAATAAAACGTATCGTAACGATATTAATAGTTAATAGAAAGGAATAGTAAAAGTTTAAAGTCAATAGATCTTTTTTTCTTGACGATTAAGTTAAATTAAGTTAAAGAATAACTTATTAACATAAGTTAAATAAACTTGTAATTTTTTAATAAATTTGTACGGATCAATATATAACATTTGAGAAATATGAGAAATACAGGTAATTAAATTAATTATCTATAGTTATTTTTTGAAATACTGTTATTTTTTTAAATTAAATCATTTAAAATAATTTAAAACCATTAATATAATATTATTGAAAATACTCCAAGTATTTATAATAAGTATTATCAAAATTAACAACAAATATGTTCATAAAAATGTTTAATTAATAGGTACCTATTATTTTCATCTAAATTTTAATAAATGAAAATTTATCTTTTCAAATTAGTACCTACCTAAATAATGTTTATTTGTGGGAAATCTAATATATTCTTCAATTTATATTACTGAGAGATAATTATATAATATATAGATATCATTGTTTTATTTATATTTTCGGGAAATAAATTATTCTAATACCTAATATAATAATTATTATAAACGACAAACACAAATTTATTTTTATTCAACTATTTAACAATAGATTGAACATGAAATTTTTCGATATTATTCAAAATTAATTTAACTGAATTTTAATTAAAAGTAACTTGTTATTTAAAAGTTAATATAACCAAAAATAAGTTAAGCTAACAAAAATTTAACTAAACTTTATATATTTAATTTGTGAATCAACTTAGCCTCGTAAACCGATCACACCTCTAAGCCGTATAAAAATATACGTTATAGTAAATCCATACAAATATTATTACAAATATTATGTAGTATAAAAATTAAATTGATTGAAATGAATAATAGGTAATATGGTTTATATAGTTTAATTTTTTTAATTTTAATAGTCCAAAATAAATATAATTTCATTATACAAACAATTGTTCAATGATAAAATATATGAACAAGTTATCAATATAATATACTCTTATTGTCAAAAATATATTTAAATATTAAATTTTAAAAATATATGACGTGTTTCTATATAATTTGTTATATAATACATTTTAAGCAAACATTTATTTTTATTAGGTATTTTGGAAACATATAAAACAATAAAATATAATGTAATTTTAAATAAAAACATAGTGACAAACCAAATATTGGTATATGTGTTTCGATAATTTATTTTTGAGCATAGAAAATCCTGTAATTTTATCATTCTTACATCAAAATGTATATTACCCATATTATATTATACATAGTACCATATACCATATTGTATAATATTAACAAAAAAAATCAAAACTTTTAAATTTTAAAGATTAGGAAATGTGTCTTTTTATGTCTGTATACATCTTATTTGTTGATTAGGAAGAGTCAAATAGATGTTTTGTAGTAGGCTTTTTTGATGGAAATTTTATTTTGATTATTAGGTACTATTCGATTATAGCCAATATTAGATTTTCTAAGTAATTTTCTTAAGATGATACTACATACTCATTATAGTATTAAAATACGTCCACGCACTATAACTACAACTTCTCTCTTGGTAATCAGAAAATTAAAATTCATACATAATATGAATGATTAGAATATTTACTATACCGTAGAATGAGTTTTTAGTTAAAAAAATTTTTATATTTTTTCAACTTTAACATTTTAAAATTTTACGATTTTCAATCACGAATTTTAGGCTAAAAAAACATATTAAAAAAAAAAATTCCATACTATGGCATAGTAAATATTCACTTTTTGTATAAGTTTTATTTCTGCGATTATACAGAGAAAATTTGTGGTTATAGAGCGTGAGCGTGATATTGAACAAATATCGTGATTACGCAAGAATAAAAAAATGATACTAACTCATGATTTTCTTAAAATTACTTTTAAAATATAATTAAATATTTTTAAATTGTTGGATTTACATTTTTTTTTTTTTATAATTCTGTAAAAATTGCCTTTACAAAAACCCCTTAAAAATCGGGTGTGTAACGTCCTCTTCAGTGTAAAGAAACAAGTTTAGATAACCCTATCTGCAAGTATGCTTAATTCCCCGTTTCTAAACGTATTTGAAATAATAAATTAAAATTTCATAAACAAATTTTATAGTAGACTTATATTTATTTGTATACCACAAGTTAAGTAATGTATAACACAAATACGAAACTTATCAGGTGAATCGAAAATATTATTTCTGTACACCACAGGTAAAATAACGCAGGTAAAAAAGTCCATTGAGAAGCTATTACAACTATTATCACTACTTTTTACTATTAGGCATAATTTATGGATATCATGAACTATTGTTTATAATTCTGAAAATTAATTTTGTAGGTTCGATGAAATTTAATAAGGCCTACTGTAAAAAATTTGTGAAAATCTAAAAACTTATACTCAAAAGTATTCATCAAGGGGTGATGTATAGGCAATTTTGTATCATCTGTGTATTACATACAGTGCGTCAATGTTAGGAGTAAATCATAATTATTAGTGTAACCTCGTAAATGATGTATACTTTCAAGAATGCATGCAAATCAATATATTATGCCATTATCATTATCTGTGCGTCTAATATACGAAAAAATATTAAAGTATTTATTTTACTTTAGGAAAATGTAACAAATATTCCGAAAAGAATTCGAATAGGAGTTGACTTTAGATTAACTTTTCTACAATTTCTAAACACATTAAAAAATCATTTTGAACGTTTGTTTTATTGTGATTTTTTCCAACATTTAAACATGTTTACTTTGTTTATTAAAAAAATAATAAGCAAATATTTTAATGATGGCTATTATTATATAGTATATGATATAATATGTATTAGATTCTTAGCAAAGGGATGTTGTATTGGTTTCAACAGGATGTGTTTTTTAAAGTCAGTATACATTTCTTGAGTGAAAAGAATCAAGTAATAATTTTTATGTAAATATGTTTTAATTTTAGTTTTTGATAGTAAATTAGTTCTAGTTGGTACTGTAAAGAAGTAAATATTCGATATTTCCACTGGTTTTCTTTAACATATGGAAATATTTCACAAATATATGGGAAATAATAAAATAACGAATAAATCATAGATAACTGTTTTTTTTTTTTATAATATTATACTGAATATTACTCAGAATTATCTTTTGAACGCAATGATATATCTTAACATTGAAATTAAAAATAATATTAATACACTATCATATACTGCAAGAACCGAAAAGACGATGGACTAACATCCATCAACTATATTTAAATGAATTTTTTGAAAAATAATATTATTATTTTGTACTCAATATTGTATTATATAATATTATATATCAATAAGGCCATTCATCATTTAAAGTTTCAACATAACTTTAAGTTGGAGACATAAATACAAGTTATTATTTATAATTAGGCGAACAAATAGTTAACTCCTCTTCATCTTGCATTGCATATACTGAAGAAGGAAAACCCTTATTTCTGTTATTATTGTATAGATAAAATAGTATATACTATCAGTATAGTACATTATCACGTTATATATGCATGGTAAGTTATTAATATAGAAACAAGTTTTAAAATTGTATTGATAATATAAAAATGATTAGACACTTATAGTAAATTGTTGAATCGGTGTTATTGAGTATGATGGATTATATAGCCAGTTTACCACCAAATTTTCATCATTATTATCCTGAAAGTATAAGTACGTTAAAAGATTTTAATCATATTTTTGACTTAGACGTCTGCAAGATTCATAAATACTTCAATATTTTGGCCTTTTCAAGAATTTGGGTATACATTTTTACCAATTGTCTAAGACTATCCCACAAACAGTTATTTTTAAAAATGTTTACCATTAGGTAACTGAAGTTTACAAAGACACGTATTTGATTCATTTATCCTATATGCACTACTTTCGTTTTACATCATGATATATTGCGGTCACAGAAAAATATTCGCAAAAAATTGACGGACTGATATACTGTCCACCTTACAGCCGAGACCAAGCTACCCAATATGTCCATATTTTTATTAAATTAAGTGATAATATTCAAAAACTAAATTTTTCTCAAATTATGAGGCTAAGTATGTGGTTTTTATATAATTGTTTGATCGAGAAAAAAAATAATATCTCGAATTTCAAAAATAAATTCATCGGATATAAAAATGTTTTGTAATAAATGGAGATATTGTTGAAAAATAATATATTTATTTATAAATATATATTCTTTCTACGTTTTCAAATTAATTGAATTTGTTTAGATCAATTTAATATTTTATTTAAAGAGATTAAGACGTTCATTTGCAACCCTCCCGAAAATGTTGAAATCTATGATTACACACACACACACACACACACACACAGACACATACATACATACATACATAAATACATACATACATACATACATACATACATACATACATACATACATACATACATATATATATAATAAATATAACATATAAATATGTATCGATCAGTCGTTTGTGGAATTAATTTTGAAAATACCGTGTCGAGTCCTAACGAATACTTAAAATAAAATTAAGTGCAGTAAAAAAAAAAAATAGTTAATTTGTACGATAATTGACTTTGCAGACGGTAGTATAATAACATAATAATTCGAGTTAAATCTATGTATTTTACATACGATACACTTTAACTAAATTTTATGTGAATTGGGTTTATTTTGTTATTTTTTAGAATTTTTTTTCAGTATTTTAATACATGTTTTTCCAAACACTTCGATGATGCTGTCGTCTGTCATCCGTCCGTGTCCGTCGTTCCTTCTTGAATATGTCTCGACACGGCATCTAATTTCTTCTTGTTTATCGGCAAAAAATATTGGTTTATGTGCACGTTGTTGACGTACTGTCCATTTACGTTCCCTCTCGGGAGGTAAGTGGCCACAACGATAATCTTACCGGACCTACTACATGCTTTTCCGATGCCCAACTCCTTCGTGTTAGACCACACGAGTTGCGTGAAGGGACCTAAATTAATTTATTTATTTAAAATAATATATTGTACTTAAATAATATTGGAATAAATTGAACATCGTATTCAGTAAAATAAGTATTTTTTTTTAGGAAATTATTACCGATTTGCATCAAATATCCGATGACGACTTCGGATGAAGTCCATTCCTGCCAAAAAATAACATTAACTTATATTTAATATTAATTTTATTGTGCAAAAAGTATAATATTTTTTGCGTCATATGTTTTAAATTTTTTTTTTTTTTATCACAAATGTGCATTTAATCATATTATCATATTTGGCAGAAATGAACTATATCCAACATTGGTATTCAATATTTGGTGTTAATGACTATAATGCCATTTTATTTAATATGAAGACGTTTACCCGAATTGATGTTAGCTGGGTACATTTTCGGATTCTTTCTCGGTTTGTATATTTTTGAAGACGAATACCATTCGCGAACCACGTCTTTTCCTATAAAACGATATTTAATTAATTTTATTTTTTTATCTTACTCGTTTCATTAGTAAGTACTATATTATACTTAGATACAATAAGTATAAATCGCGAGATAAGAGTAAAATGGTTGTATATCATCAATTTTTGAAAAAGTACTTTTTATACCTAATTATTAGTTTTTGTATGGACTATATTTTGAAATCGGAATGAACGAATCATTATTCAATGAGTTATAGCAAATCAAAATGTTCTAAATTAATATTAAGGTATGTATAATAGAAATTTAAAAATGCTCTCCTGAACAATTTTAAAATATCGAGGTAGAACCTTTTTACTCTAAGCCTGCGGAATGTATAATTCTTTTATCATGATTAATGCTTTATGATAATATAACTATTGTGTTTATATCATTTTTTGTGCGATATACTATAAATTGACCTGAGAGAACTGAGTTTACCTTCGATTTCAGTAGTCCGATCTGTTGGCTTTCTGCAGAATATATTCTGTCCGTAACTAATTTTGTTTTGATAAGCGAACGTATCTGTGTGAGCTAAATGATTGGCCCAGCTCTGTGCTTTATCGCACAACTGAAATATAATAAAATCGATAAATATTTCCCGATTACACTCACAATAATATTATAAATTAATTACGATTTGTTGACTATTTTCTAATATTATTATTATTATTATTACCTTTAACTAAAATAAAAACTATATTTTAAATTATTTGAAAAGTTATATTGTGTCTATTGGCTAGATGTTGGGCATTATTATAATAATTATTTTTTTACAAAATTATTTTACTCATAATATAATTAGAATAATTGGCATAATTTTTATGGTCGTATAATCGATGGGTTTTACGTTTTAGTATTAGGGCGTTTCTTCGTTGATAATTTGTGCGTGTTGCGTTAAATCGTACTAAAATGAATATTTAATTATTATAAAACTTAATTGACCAAACAAGATGGTAATATTAACACTATATAACATCTTAATAAGAATAATGTGTGTAAAGTCAACAGTTTTCAAATAATAGTTGTTTATGAATAGTTATTAATTATTATCAGTGTTGTGTAATTTTAAAAAGTAAATAAATTAAATTAAATGTTGCATTAAATACTTTTTATTATTAATTATTTACTTTAACGTTACTTAAAATTATTTTTATTAAGTAACATTACTTCAGTAGTAACAATGTTACAAATTACGTTACTTTTTATTCATAATCAATTAATATTAATCATAGTTATTGCATTTTTATACCTTATCAAGGTACCTAAATAGTTAAAATAATTTAGAATTTTTATTTTTTTATATCTGATTAAATTTTTATGGATTATGACTACTATATACTACTAGATAGGTATATATACTATATACGTATTTCTACAAATGGTATGAAAATAATAACAATAATTATAATGACAATTATCATAATATACATAATATGAATTGTATAATCTAAAAATAATCATGTGTTATTCAGAGTTAAAAATACATTTTAATATCTTCATTATTTTTCTTAGTCTTATATTATTTATAATGTTACAATTTGTAACGTTAAAAATAACACGTAACTTCATTAAAATTATGTTTAAACGGTCTATTTGTTACATAAGTATTTAATTTAAAAATTAATAACGAAATTACTACTTAGTCCGAGTACCTATATTTTGATATTTTTTATATTTTTATGTTCCTAATAAACTTACGTGTGGACTTAGAACCAATTCAGATGATCTATGAAAGTGCCTATAGAAATTATGCCAAAACAAACAGTTTTTGACGAAATCACTGGGCGTCCAGTAGCTGACAAACTTGTGATCCCTGTTGTTCCGTATTTTGTTTCCAAGTACCTGTGCAAACGAATGAATAATAACTCAATGTTATATATATATATATAGAGGATCAACTGACATTAACTTCTTATAATTTACTGAAACCATATGCTCGATGCCCATCCAATTATTTATAATCCTTACATATTCATATTGTTGAATTTAATTTATGTCTATGTATATATTATATAAGTACGTACTTATGTCTTGTAAGCAAATACAATTTCTTATGCAATACTACAATGTCTTCTAATATTTCGATTTTTATGCCACCGAAAGGTTATTTTAGCTGAGAAAAAATTATTGCAGAAATTATTTTTTTTTTCAAATAGAAATCGTTCTATTTTAGTATTAACTATGATTCAATAAAAATGTTAAAAAAAAAAAAAAAAAATTAATCTAAATGACTAAATGACAATATTAATTATATTCGCGGCATAAAAAGATTAGTTCCCACTGAAAACGGAAATTGACTGTATACGTATTGTCCCAGGTCTCCCTATATTTAATTTAGAGAACGTAAAAAGTCAACACACTATACGGGTAGTAAAATTGGGAAAATGAAATTTTTCAATATGGTTTGTAAGAGTTTAAAATTCTAAGTGAATCACCCTGTATAAATACGTTATTATACGTATATAGGTACACTGACATCGGTGTAGTTTACACGATATTTTTTATCGGGGGTTTCCGTGTTTTTATACCGTCATTGCCTTTGGTCATGAATACGCACACCATTGCATTAAGGTCGATGTGTCTACCTGAACTATCTATACGCAATATATTATTATAATGATAATAATATTACGTCGTAAGTGCCGCGAGAGAACCTTGTGAGCGCGGGCGCGCGCCCCTTGATTTATAGACGGCACGGCGCCATTATCCACTACACGGCCACCAACCACCGTCAGTGCAATTAATATACATAATATATAAAAAGAGATAACAGCTATAGGTGGAGGGGGTGGGGGTGGGAATCGGAAGAAAGATAAGAACGAACAAAGTGTATAATAATGCTATAATATTATGTAGTTGCGTTGGACTTAGTCACGCCATTATTTTTGACGAGACACGGGCGCATCGTGCCGAATAATCGTCGTCGCCGTGGCGGCACTCGAAAACGCTTTATACGCAATGTTATACTTGTGCAGGTACGCCACCGGAGGCTATCCGACATAATTGTTACAAAATAATGTTTGAAAACGCGACGACCACAGGGAATAATATATGTTCACTCCCGGAGAATGAGACCTTGGATTTCTGCGGCAAAGTATGAGCTCGGATTCTATTCCATTCGAGCACGCGATCACACACATTATTACCCACTAATCGTTATGTAACTTGACGTGAAAAAATGTTCGACTTAATTCTTTCCAAAGTGCTTATCGAAACTTTATATATATATGTATTGCATATAAACGTGTTTTAAAAATGGTGTGCGTTTTAAAAAACCGTTTTTATTTTGTATCCATACATAATAGTATAAACGTATATACCTAAGTATACTATCTTTGTATGATATTATCTACTTTACGTTTTTGTTTATAAATTTTCGTAATTTTCATTCTTCTTCCGTATTATCGTATTATACGTATATACGTATGTATACTAATTATTATGAAACAGATACAGTATCAGTGGCGTAGGATAAAGTGGGCCGAGGAGATCGTTGCCCCCCCCCCACCCGTATAAAAAAGTTATACTTTTGTCCCCTCGGATAAAATAAACAAATATCCAAATATATTTAAAACTAATCATTTATATATCCTTTATATATTTTACTATATTTAGGGTAAAATCGTTTAGTTGAGAGACAAAGAACTGTTGTTAGACTGTTGGTATAGGGGGGAGGTAGTGGGGTCCATGCACTATATTGGTAAATAATATCATTGATTATATATTGTAATATATAATCAATGATAATACTTATTCAAAATATTCAAAAAAATAATCACGCATAAAAAATTGGATCATGACGTTATAAGTCTTATTAGCCGATAAATCGCTCAAAATAAAAAAATTATATAAAATTAATAAACATAGATAAATAAAAAAATATTTTGCATCGCTCAGAATCTGAAATGTACCAAGTCATAATATTTATTTTTAAGGCATTATTATTAATTTTTAAAGTTACCAAACTCTATTATTCCTGTTATTATATTATTTAAAAAAATTTCTATCTACAAAAATGAATTATAGTTACCTACCTATTTAAGTTTTTAAAATCAATGTTTTTTGGTTCTGGGAGGGGTCCAGTACTCCTGGATCTCCCCCACGTAAATACTTCACTGGTTATACTAGCTATATGACTCAAAATTTAAAATATAAACTTAACTATTATAATGTAATAATCAATACATGGATCTAACGATGTATTTATCTTATATAATATAATTCCAAAAGTGGTTTTTGTTTGAAATAGTGAATATTTAAGAAAATTTCAAGAGTTAAGGGTTATAAGTTACTAGCTGTGATAGAATTGCAAAGATTCTAATTGTAGCAAAACAAATTATTTTAAAGAAAAACTTTTTAAAAAAAATAATAATAAATAATTTTTTCATAATTTTTAATTTATCTACTCCCTCTAAGGTAATTGAGTGTTTAGAAAAAATTTAATTAAATAAATAAATAAATCAGTTCAAAGTCTTAATATTGAGTTTATGTATTTTCAAGTTCATACAAAATTACGTGTGTTGGTATCGGGTTTTGAACAATTTCAAAAATTACTTTTACGTCGTAAATATGATAATATAACACCAGCACCCACAGGCAGTTGCCCACACTTTGTATATTTGATATTAATTTTTGTATATCATATAATATTATTATGATTTTTGTTTGTCATTTATTTGGCCGTAAATCATCATATGCGTGTCGTTTATGGTCATTATTTAAAAGGACGCTACACACTCGTTTTTCAAGGATTATATATAGGACATTTTTAAGAAATGTTTAGAAAGATCAAAATATAATAATTTAAGAATATTTAAAAATAATTTTAAAAGTCATTTAAAATTGATCCCGTATCCGCCACTTTTTAATGTTGTACAATCACGATATTTATTATAAAAACATATTTATGCAAAAGTGTTAAAATGGATTTTTAAAGTAATTTTAGAATAAAAATTGTCAAATCAATAAAGGACAATATTTGGGAGTGAACCTCATTTCGGTTTTTAAATTAAATATTAAAAAAAAAAATAAGTAATTGTAGTTTTAAAAACTTTACTTTTTTTTTACTTTTTCAAGCTTTAATAACTTTTTTTTCGGCAATATTTAAACAATTTTCATTTCCAATGACAACAAAAAAAATCAAAAAGATTTACTTCAAATTTTTTTCTTCTATCGATTTCGTAATAAGTATTTTAACTCTAAAATCATTTTATGAATCCATATTAACAGTTTTGAGTCTTTATCGTGTCTTTATCGCTGAAAATCATCGGTCTAACGTTGTCCTACGTAAAATATTATACAATTAATTATAAATCTGTTTTCACTCTAGGCGATTTTTTTTATGCGCAAATTCTATTATTTCAATTCACTATTTATTATTGCAGGTGATGATATGATCATAAATATAAAACAACAAAAAAAGTACAAAAAATATTATCATTTTGTGAAATGTAAAAAAAAGTTCTTGAATTTTTTAATTTAGTTTATAAATATTATACCTATTTTATATAACATACCTACATAATAAACATATAACACTTACAACAAAGTAAAATCATTTTATTGTGATATGTTTTAAGTTTTTATTAAATTTAAATAAATCTAAGAAAATATTAAAGATGTAAATAAAGTGTTGTATTTTCATTAATATTGAACGGTGTTCAAAAAATAATATTATTTTTGATAAATAATAAATTTAGTTATTTAAATATAAAATATACATTACAAGTACTTACTAGAAGATATAGACTTAGAAGATTCAACACGTATGTATTCAACCCATGTTATTTACAGAAAAAAAGAACGAACATTTTATGAGTAAAGAAGCTTAATATGGCTGATTGAAAAAAAATGTACATTAGCTTTAACGTGATTAATCGTACCTAATCAATCTGAAGCTCAAAAAATAAAAGACGCTTCTGAAAGGCCTCCACCATCCTTTAGCTCCGGACTCCAAAACTGTAAATCCAGCCATGATTATGACGTATTAATAGGTGAATGTATAAATATTTTTAAAAAAATAATATTTATATTTATTGGATTTTGTGGGTAATTTTGAAATACGTCTAAATTTCAGTAAGTAATAATAACAATAATATTTGTCATAAGGTTTATTAAATTTCGGAAAATGTATACAAAAATTAAAATACCCCAGGCAGAGTTGAGCTTTCTGGCTAGTTTTGTATAATACGATAAAATTGAATACAATTTCGTAATATATTGAAAAACAGAATATTTAAATTTAATAAACATTTCAAAATCGTAAGTATATATGTATATATATATATTAAATAGTCCATGTTAATAAAATCACCCCATCGTGACATTGAAACTTTTTAATTTATGCTATATATTAAAACAGTTTTTTTCCTATTGCATGATGTAAATATATACATTTTAGAGTAACATTTTCAAAACGGTTATGTGAATGGTATTACATTTTCATTTAAATGACTCATGAAATCTTGCCAGCTTAGTTTCCATATCGAAACAATAAGATATTTTCGTGTTGATCTATATTTTATAATAATATCTATCCATTATAGAAAATATATTGATATGCTTGGTACTGTCTGTTTGATATTAATATTAGTAAGACTACAAAAATATATGTATTTTAACAACTGAGTGGTTTTTATAATATTTTTATTGCTAATGAAACTTTTTAACTGTTAACTAAGTTAAGTTTTTTCTTTAAAATTAACTTTTAACTTACAATATTAACAAACAAATATGTTAGTAACTTTTAACTTATTCCAATTTTTTAAACTAAATTAACATAACGAGTTTAAAAAAATTTGTTAACTTGCCCAACCTTACCTATATTATTAATTAAAGTATCTTTTCCCCTAAATTGTATGTCCATAGCTATAATCATTTTAACATGCAACAAATAATAATATTATAATCATGAATACAATGTAAATAAAAAGTAAAAATTAATATAAAAAATATAAAACCCTTTTAAACATACATTTTTTACATAATAATCTCAATACTTAAAAACCAAATTTGACTATACCTTCGATGTTCTTATTAGTATTTCAATTTTGAATTTTCATTGAGTCTATATATATATATATATTGTATCAAATGATTTAAATTTGTCACTTTTAAATTAAATTTGCAATATTTTAATTATGAATAATTATTTATTATATATCCATTTTAAATAATTTGTCAAATATATTCCCAACAATGAAATAATTTTTAACTTTTCAAATTTAATTAACAAAAGTACATTTTGTTAGTGATTTGGATCAAGTTCTACTAAAAGCACTTTTATATTAAATACCAAGGGGGCAAGGGGTAACATAATCTGTGCATTATTTCACAGAAGTTACTATACATACAATTACTCACATAAAAGTAACTCGCTCAAAACAATAAACGTGATCTTAAATCTTTCGTACTCACTATACTCAAAAATTTAAAAAAATTAGAATTGTTCTTTTAAAATCTTAATATTTTAAATAAAATAATTTCATATTACGAGTATACCTATACAGTGGTTAGTGATTTTTAAAAATTTTTTTTTTAATTTTTCGTTGAAGATAAGATATTAATTTTATCTATGTATAGAAGCACTATAATTAATAATTCTACTATAGTAGTCTATTAATTTGAATTTTAAATGCTAATAGGTAAAAAAAAATTTGGTTCGATGTTCGGTAGTTGTGTAAATTACTTATGAACACGAAAATAATAGGGGTTACCGTAAAAAAAAAAACTAAAACATAAAAATACACTGAGATAACAATTATCTAGTAAAAATTTATTTTTATAATAAGTACCTATTTACTTTAAAATAAAAATTCAAATTATATATTATATCTTTTTAAACGATCAGTTAAAGCAGAAAAATAATTAATACCAAAAAAATGTTTTAATTATAGTATATACAGATATGTTTAAAAACTATGGATGAACTATAATATTATTAATATATTGTCATATTTTTGTCTACGATGCAAATGTCTATAGATATTTTCTGGTTATTGTAAGCCACGTGGCCATGTGGTATAAATGTACGTGACATTTTGCGGGTGAAGAGGGATGGATATTTTTTATGGCATTTCCATTTTTCTCGCTCAATAAAAGATATAGGAATATAAATGTACTCTTATAAAATAATGTTATATACCGAATAAATAATGATTATACCACTGATTTTCATATGTGTGCGCAGACATTTTTCGCATGTGGTAATTTTCTATCTTGTCATTCGTGTACTACCCGGGGCCAAATTTATAACTTAGAGAACCCGGGAAAGATAGGAAAAACGTCATTCCATGAAAATCGTTTTGAAAACGGCTAATAATCAAAAACAAAATTCATTTGTGTAAAATTTCCTCAATTGCTTAAAAAAATGGAAATAAGCTTAATAACCAATGGGCCTCTAATATGGAGGTTTGGGGTTAGGTGCCCTTAATATCCTCCGTACAACCCCCTTCCTCCATTTCCACAACCAAAATTGGTAATTTTCCACGATAAACTTGAAATCGCAGGTTGGTGTAAGTGCACACCTTACCCCCCTCCCTATGCATACGGTAATGTTGGTTTATTTATTTAGCTATATTGAAATACTTAATAATAATAATAAGTTATTGCAATAAATATAATATGTTTTGTATAGGTATATATTATATGTTTTATTATAAAAACTTTAATTTTAAATTCAATTTACTAAAATTCTATATATTTTTAAGGGTTAAATATTTTTTCTAGAAATGTCATGAATATATTTTCAATGGATATAACGATTTGCATATGTTTCAATTTTCTCCAAAGAAATATATAAATATTATCTATAATGAAAAGTAATTTCACCCAAATTTCAGCACATTGTATCGGTTGGATATATTTATTGCATAATTTCACTATTTGTACCTTTTGCATTATCCGTGGCAATTGGTCTATAGTGATTTTGGACTTAGGAGGTGACGACTGCGCGCGGTTTCCGACCGTCCACGGCTTGATGGCTTCGCAAGTGTGCACCAAACACCGGATATACCGCACCGTCTCGGCGTTCTCCCGACGCCTGTCCGGTGTCCAGTAACGGCCGTTATGCGCGACCGGTGACGGACCAGTGGTCCTGTATGCCGGCCGCAGCCCTTCCATAGCCAACATCTTCCGGCCCACGTCCACCAGGGCAGCCGAATTACTGGCGTCGGTGGGCGATCCGCATCCAGCGGTGCCGCCAGATGCCCCGCGAATGTTCATCGCTAATCGAACGCGACGTCGCCGGATTTTACGATGATGTAGCTGATGTAGATCATCTCGCACCGATGCAGCAGAGAACGTATGTCATTGGTCCGATCGACTTTACTGTCGTTGTCATCGCCTAAAATCGTGTATAAAAAAATCCCCCGAAAAATAATAAAATCAAAAATCTACTACATGAAAAACAGGATTTCAATACTAAATGTTTTCGTTACCACAACAGTAAAGTTGTTAAACATTGATTTTTTACAAGATATTTTTTCGATTTATACTTATACATGTATACTTATCCAAGTAACAAATTATTATTTAATTTATGTTGAATAAATATGTTTTTTATATAAATTTTATAATAATTTTTATAATTTTAATAATAATTTTTTAATATTGAAAAATATATATATGTATGTATTAACTACCCACAAATATATAACTAAATAGTTAAATATAACTTACCACAAAAATTAGTTAAGCTAGTCGAAACAAGTGGGACTCTATGTCACTTGTTCTGTTTAATTTACTATTAGAAAAAGTTATAAGGGAAACTAATATTGGACCTAATATTGTATCACTACAAGAGTCTTCTGTAGCATTATTAGCATAATATGCAGATAATCTGGTCCTCATGGATAAATCACACGTTGGCCTAAGAACACTATTTGGCCATTTGGAGGAGGCAGCAAAGAAAGTTGGCTTACAAGTAAATGAAGGCAAAATGGAATATAAAGTGGTTGGGAGAAGACATAGTACACTAATATATCCTTCCTTAAAAGTGGGTAACCATGAATTCAATCGAATCAAACAATTTAAATAGCTCAGTGTTGACCGAAAAAAATTAAATTGAAAAGGAAGTAGCAGCAAGAATCCTGTTGGGAAACAAATGTCTTTACGGACTCTCAAAAATACTAAAGTCACGGTCCCCGTCGAGAGAAATAAAGATACAGTTGTATACTACATTATTACACCCTATAATTTTATACGGAGCAGAAGCATGGACATTAAGAAAAACGAAGGAAAATAAATTGATCATTCTAGAAAGGAAAATCCTAAGAAAGATCTTTGGTCCAGTAAAAGATAAAGAAACTGACTGATGGATAATAAGAAAAAACAAAGAATTAGAGGAACTCTATCAGAATCTAAACATAATAAATATAATCCAGTGTAGGAGATTACAGTGGGCTGGCCACGCTTGGCGTAGTCAAAACCCACTACTGCACATGGTATTGTCAGAAAACCCAGAAGGTAAAAGGCCTCTTGGAAGACCCCGTTTAAGATGGGAAGACGTGGTAAAAAGAGACGTAGAGTCATTAAATGGAGGTCCAGATTAGAAAACAAAAGCAGCTAACAGAGAGACTTGGAGAACTGGTTGTTTGATGGGATAGTCCTAGTGGCCGTTAATACCCAAGAAGAAGAAGAAGAAGATATATTTATTAAATATTATTTATGGATTTTGGGTATTTTTTTTTTTTTATTATATGCTAAACATTAAATAAATATTAAATGAATCGAAATTAAATATTTACTCAACATTTATTAATTAATATTTAATAAAAATTAGATAATAAATGTTAAAAACTACAAAAAAGCCGACAAATTTCGCAGAACAATTTCCGATTAGACCTGACTTGAACCCAGAATTTTCTTCCTCAAACAATCTATACACTGCCTATCGGGGATTACTTTTTTCAATCGAAACTTCAGACATAAAAATATAGTACGTCATAGTAAACAACATATTCGGCGGCTGTAGAATATCTGATCGATCTAAACGTGAAATAGTTCCAATATGGGGTTAATGGCGTAATGGAACATTCTTAAATATTCTTTTAATGAACTCGACAACCTCTAAGAAAGGATTTTTTTTTAATTTTACCTTTAAAGGGAAATAGGAGGAATGGTGGTCAATTATTATTCAACGATAACTACTTGTCATAGAGAGTTAACGTTTTCAGAAAATGTTCTTTTAATGAAGACTTGTAAAGTATTTGAGAAAATATATTTAAATACTTTTATAGTGTTTAGAATACTTTTTATATACATTTTAATTAAAGTATTTTTAAAGTATTTGGAATACTATTCCATTAGTATTTATACTAAAATTACAAATACTTTTATTTAAATACTTCTGAATACAATTTCTTACAATAAGATTTAATTTTCATAAATTTCATTCAATCAAAATGAATATCTAAGTATGTTTGTGTAGTGTAATTTTAAATTTACTTTATCATTTATTTTAATATTATTTTACAGTGTGATAAATTGATAAACAGAATTACAGAAATTTATATATAATATGCTAGTAATATAAAGATATAAAGTGTAATAAAGTCAATAAAAATCGCAACCTCTGCGCGCGGATGGTTGTACTCACCTGTGTAAAATATGTCTTAAAATAATAATTGTAATATCGTCGGAAATAAAACAGAACACTGAGACTCGATTGACATGGATTTGTTTCGTCTTATAATAATTTGATTGTTAGGCATATTATATTATAAAAGAATATTTAATAATAAATATAATAAATTATATTAAATAACACTATGCGTAACATGGTATCGTAAATATATAAACATTGTTGGTAAAAATAATTATTAATTTTCAAAATATTGTAAAAACTAAAAACTTTAATTTTAATTTTTATAGTAATTTTAATATTTATTATATTATAACATCAAATAATTTAACATTTATAGTTGATTGATAGAGAGATTTTAAGACCTATAAAAAAAATATAATTTAAATAATATGACTGTTTTAAAAATAAATTTAAAGCCGTACAAATGTACAAAATTATTTGTATTTAAATACATACCATGTATTTATATTTGTTCTTTAATACTTATTTAAAACATTATTTGAAGTGCGTCTAAATACTTTTATGTCAATATATTTATATCTCTATTTAAATACAATTTTAAAAGTATTTTTTACAAGACTGCTTTAATGACATAGATATACGTACAAAAGGGATTTCTTGAAATTCGACCTTTAAAGAGAAAGGGGATTTGTGGTAAATTATTATTCAACGTCTGACCCAAGCTACTTGTCATGGAAAATTAAAATTTTCAGAAAATATTCCTTTAATGACATAGATACACGCACAGAAAGGATTTCTTGAAATTCAACATGTAAGAGGAAAAGGGAAGGGGAGGTAAATTATTATTAACGCCTAGTCAAAACTACTGGTCGTAGAAAACATTAATTAAATTATAAAACTATTCAATGTTCATGGGTGAACTGCGAACCCGAGTAATTCATTTTGTATCTATATAACTATAAATATAATCTACAGGCACTATAGTATAATACTATACATATAAATACTAGGTAACATATTTAATTTAGCAATATCATATAATATTAAATAATAATTTAATTATTAATTATTGATTTTAATTTAAATATTTGTTTCTTAATAATTATAAACATTGAATAATGATTTTACATTAAATATTTTTATTTTAATATTAATTAAATATTTAATTTAAAATTAAAAACCAATATTTATTTATGTTATAGGTACATTGGGAATTGTTACTATTGGGTACTCATATATTTATATTTACGAGTATACTTGTATACTTACCGTCGATGTCCAGATTATACAGAAAGCATTAACGCAATTAAGTATTTTTCTCTTCGGATTGTTGTTTATTTTATTTTTTTAATAATAAAAAACGACTATAGGTACTCATATTTGTAGACGTAAGTACAATGTGTTATTGATATATTAACTATATGTAATTGTATAATTTATTTTGGAAATATGTCATTTTTCAATTTTATACCATATAGACATCAAATTATTATATTCATATATACATATATATATATACGTTTGAATTTTCATGGGAGTTCTAGTTTGTCCGATTGCGAATCATATTATATATATATATATATATATTTGTAGATAATATAGATAATATAGATATAGATAAATTATATGAGAATAGTATATATAAAGGCATATCCAAGAGCACCATTTCAGTTTTTTTCCGGGTGTTTTAGGCAAGCCAATTTTAGAAAAAAAAAACATGTGTTATGTGTAATATATACGTATACTATATAAATAAATACATTTATATTTACATATTATATATTATAAACATATTACTAAAAAAAAATATTTATATATATATTTTAAAATGAATATTCATACTATATATAAACACATAATACGTATATAAGTTAATTATGACCGCAAATTGATGGAAGGCATTGTTAACTCTTTTAAGTTAGTGGTACTATTACACACCATATCCCCTCAAATGATTTCCCTGGGTATAACAATATATTGTTTAAATTAAAAAATTAGTATATTCCGATCTCCATCGGTTCGAAAATTATAGTGAAAAGATAATAATAAATATCATTTTTCTAAAAATGCATATAATTTTATATATATATGATATAATTTTATCAATAAATTTTGAATATTATCCATTTGTGCAAAATAAAAAATTGGTCACTTATTTTCGTCACACATTTGCGCCGAAAATACCTGACCATCTCATTCCTAAATATGTATACCTACGAATTAAATAAAATATATTTCAGTTTATCAGTTTTGAATTCTGATATCAACATAAAATTACCTTTAAAATTGGTAAGTTTTATAAATAAAGTTTAGATTTACCATCATATCGAATCGGCAATGTGTTATATTATTGTATAATTATACTCTATAGTGTATATCTATAAATGTAGGTACTGAGTGCCCTGAGTAAATACTGAGTAGGTATAAGGTGTCAAAATTTGTTATCAATATGACAATATATTGAGTACAATATAAATAGTATACGTATATGAGTATAAACGTACTTATATATTTCATAAATCATACAAATGCGTTGGTTTAAAACTTTATTTGTGAGCCACAAATTAATTTAAACAAAGTATAGTTCGTAGTAAAACTATAAAAGTTACATTTTGAAGTTCATTTTATTGAAATTAGAATTTAATGATGATAATGATTGATAATTTAACTGATGAACTAAAATACATTTAAATTATTTCGTATGTATGTAAGAAAAAAAAATAAGTATATTGGGTGCAAACGGGTATTTTTAATTTATCAAATTTTGGCGCAAACGGTCGCCGAAAGTAAGCAATTATTTTTATTTTTTTTTGTTATGTAAATAAAAATAAGAATGTAATAAGTATGTATGATATATATATTCTTACCACGTTACCACCTATTAATTTGAATTGTAAAATTGTTTTATTTAATTTTTAAGTTATTAATATTTCCTAAACTCACATTGAACGTGTATCTTATATATTATATATATAGTATGGACATAGTGGGTAAAAAAAAAAAATAGGTTGCAATGAGATCATCGTCGAAAATTTGTGCCATAACAGATCTCATGGTACATTTATCCTATGTAATATTATAGACGCGGATTAGAGCTATTGATACAATAATGTAATAATTATTCTGTCGTTACGCACGGATATCGGGTACCAATAGAAGTTAATAATAATATTAAACGATAAAATTGCACTCGAAATAGAAATCGTATTTTGGAACAAATACCGATAACAATAATATTATATTTATACTATTAAAATATTATAATTACAAAGTACCCATTTAGTTAGTTATTTAGCGTAAACGCCATTTATGTAATTGTTCAAGAGATCAGTGAAAAATATTTTTATACCATTTTTTCCAAATTAATAGACTGATAAATAAATGTATTTTTTTTTTTTGGTGTTTTTATATAAACTCCTTAATATATCAGTTTAAATCCGTGGCCATCGATAATACTATGCTTTACTGTCATTTATATATTTTCGCGTAAATTTTACATAATATGATAGTGATAAATAAATTATAATATGATATATATATATTATTTAATATAATATATTACCGGGATTAATGTCCGTCCGTTGACTGCCGCCAGAAATCTATGTGAACGTAGTAAAACTTCACACTATTTACATTGTTTCGAAATGTCACCGAAAACAATATCACACGTAAAAATAATAATGATACGAATGAAATATACAGATATTAAAAAAATATCATTGTAAACCGTTAAAATCGTTTGTGCGAACACCGTTCGTCTTCGACATTACACTGACCGCGATCGTTTATAATATACGCCAAATTATGTGCGGCCGCATGCTAGCCGGTCGCGACGATAATAATAATAATAATATTATTGTACGTACGCGCTCACCGCGTTCCAAAACGGTCGACATTATAATGCACGAGAAGGGTGAAAAGGGTTAAACCTTACGTGTTTATCCTTTTTTAACCGAGTAACGTATACATGGACATTGGTATATATATATATATATATATATATACAGTGTACAGATATATTATATTATACCAATGAATTGGTATACGAAATATGGTTACATATAATATCATAACGACGGTTGTCGACGACCAATAAGTATATAATAATATTAGTCTCGTGACTTCGTCTAGGCGTCACGTTTACTGCTAATCGTATCGTATATAAAACGTACCCAGCTCTCCGTCTACAACAAAAATAAATAAATAAATAATAATAACACTCTTTTTTTTTTTTTTTTTTTTTTTTTTAATACGTTTATCATTGTAAATATGATTTTCTTAACTCCGCAGAACCTATTTATTAATTTTGTGTATTCAACAGTAGGTATATTGGGTGTAGTGACGTAATTGTTTTATTGGAATTCGTGCTGTTAATCAATGTTCGTGCACACACCATAATGTATTATGTAAATATAGATATAGAAAAAATTATTATAATTATTATTTATCGCATTTGTAGCTATTGTAAACTATAATGAAAAACTAAGAAAACTATATTATACCGATTAAAAAGTTCATCGAAAAATAATTATTGTTTGAAACTACAGGTATGTACTGAAACATTGGCATACATTTGGGTAGGGTAACTACAGTGTTACGAAATCGTTTTCAACATGTCCGTGTGTTTAATATAATATAATTGATGTTTGTGAAGGTTTATAATTGTTTATTAGATCACTAATTAATATTCTAAATTGAACGATAAAAAGGATCTAACGTTTCACACACGAGCCATGGTAATATCTTAGATCCAACTCGTACGTTTTCTCAATAGTCTACTGTTCAGATATCAATCTAAGGTTATCAAATTCAAATAATCTAATTGTTAATCATATTTTAAATAAATATACATTTAAGACTTCCAGACAAACCAAGTCTGCATATACATAGGTACGTCAAATAAATATACATATTTTGATGTCATTATTTTGATTTTTTTTTTAATATGGTTATAAAAATTATTCTGTCAGTATCGATATTCTTTCGAATTTCTTAAATATTACTTTGTATTTACTAAGCTAGCTGATATAATTTATGTGTTAAATATTATTAATGAGGTTTCAATAAAAATTATCATTAATTGTTATTAATATTATTTATTATTAATTAATATTTTATAAATTTATAATAACAAAAAAAAAATGTTAGTTTATTTTTATATTATTTTTACTTTATATGTTTTAAATATATAGGTACATTATTAAAACATATTAAGTATTATTTTTAATATGTGAAACAACCTCACTTTGGTTTTTCAATGATGTTTATTTTAATTTTTGTGAAAATAAAGAAAATCTAATCTAATCGTTAAAATGTGTACCTAATTTCCGTTGAAAAATGTGATCAGGTGATACTTTGAAAAAGTGGTTTTTCGACTTAAAGGACGCGTAAGGAAAAATTAAATCGGGAAACCACATTGGTTATTTCCAGTTTCAAGTTATTCCTAAAATCTTGGTTATAGAAATTTTGAACTTTTACAAAATATGTATTCTACTATTATATTACATCATAATATGCCCTATACGTATTTATTTGTAGTATATCGAGTTCAGTTCATAATCACTTTATCGTTAAAAACTATTTATCATTGTTTTCAAATTCGATACATGTATATCCAACTACCAGTATCCTATCCGACAAATAACATACTACTACCACTTTATGACCAATTTTTTAAAAGAGTTTCTGTAGTAAAATATTAACATTTGTTTATACGGATTAGAATATAGACAATATATTGATAATTGATTTTCATAGTAAAGTTGGACTTAATGATTTTTTATAAAAAAAATTTATTTATGCATTTTACTTTATTATACATTTTTTAGTACTTAATTAATGTGTTAGTTAATTAATTAATATATCTACACGTGTATAAAGAAACAATGTCGATAATATTAGCTATATATCTACTTCCCTATTAAATTCTTATTATATTCATTCGTTTATAATTTTTTCTTTGTTTTATTGTAACTTATTTTATTTGTAACTAATACTGTAATATATGAGTTATGGAGTAGTTGCAAACTTCAGTAGTAGGTATATATATAATATAAAATATATAATAAATTTGATCTATTTTAAAGTCTTGTTTAAACTGTTTTAATATAAAAATAAAGATATATGAAAAAGATGTTTTCATTGGTATTTGGTAATAAGTATACGTATACGCGAACGGCCGTGCTTTCGCTATTGAAAATGTCGAAATAGTCATGAAGTTTATAATATAATATAGTATTATCGGTATGGCGAAAAAAATGTTGTTCAATTCCACAACAAATGGACTAAAAAGTAAAAGCGAGTGGCAATTGTTTTAATGCGTATAATTGTATCATATTACACATATTATAATACTAATCATTTGTAAATTATAATAATATATTATTAGTATACTATCGTCAATATTGTCGTTATATTATTTTAAGTGCAAACTAATTTGTTGTTTGTCGTATACGCACTGTATCAAACCAATTACCATGAACTGAATGTTTTTTTTCCGTGCAATTTTCCCATGTTCAACAACTGCGACGAGAAAACACGTCATTATTATTGTGTTTTCATCTAATTGAACAACGTATCGAGTCACCCAATCAGCGCTATCCCCAAATCCGTTGGTCGACAATAGACGTTCAAAAATAATATAATATTATATTCTTCTGCAATCATAAACATACATAATATAATAGACCCGTCGTCGTTTGCGTATTTCCTGTTTACCTGCATCAAAAAATTATTGCATTGTTTGCGTATTGTCGTTTACCTATTTCTAAAATGCGTTCAGGAACTTTCTGATAGATAATTAATTTTAAAAACTATCTTTAATGTTGTAATTTTTGCATTTTTTTAAAAACTTTTGTCCAATCCATGAACTCCGTAACTGTAACTATTAACTGAACAATATGCAAACGATGTGTAAAAAAGGTCGAAATAAACAATAGTGATACGCAAACGATATACGGCCATATAATAGGTATAATATATGACGTGTATTTATTGGTGAACGTCGATATTTTGACATTTTATACGCACGTGTCAATCATCAATATATATTGTATTTTCAATTACCTATCACTGGCACAGTGGCACGTGTGTATTGTATGTAATATAAACGTCTTATTTTTGTTTATGGAAAATAAATAAGTACCTACTATATAGGGTGACCATCAAACGTTCCGTTTAAGATGGGATTGTTCCGTTTTTTCCCATCTTTATACTATTTGTAGGAAAAAATACATTTTTTTTTTTTGTTTACCTATCGTTTTTCTAAGTGATTTCACGATTTGTGTAGGAAAATTTTTAATGACTTTTTTTTTTTTTTTTTTGCTTATTTATACTTTTAAACTGCTGTGAAAAAAGAAGAAAAAAAGCCGAACTATAGTATTTTTCACGACATAAAAACATAATATAATAAGAATACATTTATAATAAATATAATATATATATGTATACAACTATAAATAAATTTAATAAATTATAAATATCGATAAAACATAAATAGAATATTTACAAATAAATTAATGTGGTCTATACATTATTGCAATGAGTGTAGTTCGTAATAACGTGTGTATACACATATATTATAATATACGTACAATATCGCGTTTTATTATACCGACAATTTATCGTCGATAATATTTCGCGCGATACGGATTCGTCTGTAGACTCGAGAATCCGTTTTATCGAAATTGTACACAAACATAATATACGCACGTACATGTATTTTAAATTATAACCACACTTAGAAAAATAATTTATTATACGTATATGAAACTATATATTATAGGTAAGTATATTATTATGATAATATATTATAGGACTCGCGTGCTAATCGTAGTAACACGTGTGTGTCTAGTTCATTATAGATATTAAGTCATTTTTCGTTTGCGTGGTCGTCTTCTGGCGTGGGAATGTAAGCCCTGTACGCCACCCAGTGCGGTTCGTGTGCCGATTTCCTTGCCCAGCCACTGCCACCGTGTCCGTTGACACCCGGCCAACCGCTAGCTGCTCCGGCACCTGCGACAAGAAGAAACGTGAGCACGTCATGAACGTTCGGTCCAGTATTTTATTTATTTATTTATTTATTTATTTATTTATGTTTCTTTGACGGGGGAGTAGCCAAATTGTATTAAGTTCTAGTTTGGATATTGTCGTATGGGTTTGAACAACAAGCTTCTCCCCTACTCTCCGAATTTGTTTCCACGGGTATGACACAGTAAATTTGAAAAAAGATATATATATATATAAAATAAGTTACGTAGGTACCTAAATAGAAACAATAAAAAGTATACAAACTGTGTTAATATGATCATAATAATAATATGCTTCATAGATAGTATACCTATTGTGTATCATATTTTACCGGAAGTCAGGATTAGTTGACGATTTTAATGTTTCTACTTTTTTTTTTTTAAGACTAAAAACAATATTGAATATTAATTAAAATTTGAATGGGTTAAAAAATTTAAAAAATCAAAAAAAAAAATCGTCATCTCGTCTAAGGTATCATTTAAAATGTTATGAGTTGGAATGAGTGAAAAATTCAACAATATTGTTATTTAAATCCTTCGGTCCTCTTCTGAGTTCTATTTATTATCGCCCCTCAAAGCTCTGTATGTTGCCTTGATTCGTCCTCAGTATCTTCTTGGTCCCTCCACTGCTAATGTCAGTGATATGGTTGAAAAGATCTAGTGTATATTCCTATCTATTATAACCTACAGATTGAATATTCCTCATCCACCCCACGATTATACTCCTGTCTCGTTTCTATTAATAAAATAAACACACATACTTAAGACATATGCCTTTATTATCTTTTAATAATTAATTTTGTAAGATTATTATTATTAAATTGTTGTACTTAAATCAATCGGGAATAGATATTATGAAATATAGATAACGTACATATTATACGTCATGATGAACAAGTTTACTGCATCATAAACTTATTTCCGTTCATTTAGCTATAGTACAATTTTTTAAATTTTTTTATGAGTTATTAGTACAAAAATATATTCAAATCAACATATACATCAAAAATTAAGAACATATTGTATGATTTGACTAATGTACTTGAATAGTTCATCTCACTTAGGCCCGGGTTTTCAACCAACCACCTATTCACCAGACAACTATTCACCGAATACCTATATTTATTCGGGAAATAAAACTCCGAATAAAATTATGTGTTTTTCAATGCAAAAGTTATTCATTAAATAGTGATAATAATAGGTGGCAGCTATATTAAACTATGGAACTAGTTACACAGATTTACTTGATGAGAATTACTTTTCAGTTTTCGGCAATAACACTGATAAGGAACAAGAATCTGTATTATAAAAATTTTTTTGTTAAATACATTTTATTCAAAAGAAATAGTATCGAATAACATTCTTCACAATAACATCATTCACAACTTGATGAATACCTAAGCGTAATCTCACGTTAAAAAACAAATAATTGTCTATTTTTCCTTTTCATTCGAATAACTCATGTTAATCAACGAATAGATTATATTGAAAACCCGGTCCTTATTGTTTTTTTATGTATGGGAATAAGAAATAAAAACCACATATTTGTAAATTGTTCACAATTATACACAAGTCAGCGATTTATTATCGAAATAGGTTTTAACTCGAAAAATAATTAAATGTTACTAACTTCAAGATATCAGCTTAATTAACAGTTTGATTAACAACCGAACCATTATCATAAAAAAACAATTCATCAACTTACCAAGTCAACAATTTAACCTAATTTCCCTTGCTGACTATTTTTACCGGTTAAATCTACATATAGAATAATATACACATTTTCCTTCCTTTTTATACAAGCTTTGGACTATGAATAAAGATATACAGGACTGGAAATGACATGATGGGGTAGGATGGTTTAATGGGCCTTAAAAATTTTGCCAATTGTACACTTGGTACACCAGTGTCATCTATAAACTGAATTTATATAATACGTAAGAACTTAAATGACAAGATGGGGGGGGGAGAAGATGGGTCGCTAGAGTACTTTAGTGTTAATGGTTTTGCTAATCTTACTGACATGACATTCATCAGTCATTTATTCACCAATAGAGTGTGCAAGAGATTGATCTATACTTTTTCTAAAACTTTTTGATTCCGGTAATATTTTGTTCGTTTCCAGTCCTGTATATCTAAGTTCGTGCTTTGGACTAATATAATATGCACTGTGCCCACATATCTGCCGTATCTACATTCTATTTGTTTTTACTGGCGAAAACCAATTTGATCAGTAGCGTAGAAGCTTCAATTTAGATTAGTTTTTCTTTTTACCTGATGAATAAGAATCTTGCACTCCGGCGTACGTGTTATCACTGCCACCAATGTGCGATCCCGCCGTGTAACTGTCGGCCCCACCACCCGTCGACCAACCTGTTGCTGTGTGACCAGACACCCATCCAGCCGCTGTCCCAGCACCGTATTCAGCAGCACCTCCTCCATGATTGTCGTGGACGATAATCACTTCTTTGCCTGAGACACAATAATAGTCGTAAATCAACAAGATCAATATATTATAATATGGCGGTGTAATTTACTCACCAGATCCTCCGCTCTTCTTGCCTTTCATCAACTGTGCCAAACTCATCAACAGCGCGAGTTTGCTCAATAACAGTGCTTTGATCGCTTTCACCTTGATCATCAACATCATCAGTGGTCCCATGAGCGCCATTTTACCCATCAGTCCCATCATCATCATTTGCAACATTTTCTTATACTTTTTGCCTTTTCCCCGTCCTGCAAATTTCCCAAAAACATGACAATAACAGCGATTAATGATATTCCAATAAACATCAGAAATTATTAATATTAATAAAAATAATAATATAGATATTATTACTATATAATACACATTTAATAAGCTTAAATATTCGAATGGAGTAGTGACTAAATTAAGTATTAACTATGTGTATGGATTTTTAAGTAATTATGAAATAATCATTATATTTAAAAAATAACGTATGTATTTTTAAATGAAGCATTTAATTTATTTTTGATGAAAATACAAAAATAAATATATTAAATTACAATTATTATGATTATTGTATTATTATATTATTTATTTCAAATAGATGAAAAAGAAAATATGTTTTATGCAGTATCTAGTATCTATAGTAATAGTACGTAATAATTTAATATTTAGATATATGAATGTCCTTATTTTTCTAGGTAGGTATTTTAGAATAATTCTGTAGCCACCATCCCTCAGTAAACATTTCTGAGAGTGATCCTGTGGTAGATACATAGGTATACTTATTATGAATAATCTAGGTACGATATTATTTGCTATGTGCCTACAAAATTTATTAATTTATCGATTATTATCGCATTAAAAAAAATGGAACGTAATGTATTTTATTGGAATGAAAATATCTCATTAGATGATAATATTCAATTTCCAATTATTCGCACGTATATTTCATTAATAAGTGTATCTATTTTATTCATTTTTTGAAAATACACAATTATGTGTGACTGCAAAAAATTATAATACGTACGGGTATACGACATTCACATATTAGTATACGTAGATACAATATAATATACTGTTGGTATATACGATATCTACTCTTTCGAAGAGTTTTCAAATGTTATTAATTAAACGATTCAGAAAATAGAATCAATTTGCTGTAGTCGTATACACCATGGCTTTCCGAATAATAATGTACCGAATCCAATTGCAATGCCGACGGCCAAAAGTGAAAATTCAATATTGTTATAATATTATTATTGTTGGACTGTCCTGCAGGACGATCGCCAGCGCGGATTACGAACCGGTTCTTTCTGGTATCCTCCCATAGACATAAGGATAATTACGCTTCTGCTGGTTCACTATCAGTCGATTATAAATAAAATAATTGATGTCTTGTCACAAATTTAAAGACTCGATTCGTCAGGGTTTTGACAAAATATATGTTTTTTTTTTTTAGAAGAGACAAAACTACAAATAAACACTGTATCTATATATTGTAATGTACATTTCGGTAATCGGTGGCCTGTATAAATTACATCCAGGTCACATGGCATAATTTCTTAATAATAATTAAAATTTTAATAGATGTATTTACGATATAATCCAAAGAAAACTCTTTACACTCTTATATGGCCGATATGCAAATATCGCATGTATTAACCAATAGGAATTTTACAGCACATGTTTCAATTAAAACAAAGTTTTTAACAATAATATGCCCAAGACGGCTCCCCACGACGGACTCCCCGATCGCCCTACCTCTAAAATTGTAGGAATTTACTTATTAACAAGCTAGATATTGATTTAAATATTAACAATTATTTATATTTACATTGTAATTCATTTTCAAAATATCATTATTGAAAGTAAAAATTGTTTTCTATTGTTTTGAAAACACTATAAGGTAATCTGAGTTTAAAAATATATGTAGGTAATAACACGGTTGAAATCGGTACTTATTATTTATTTCCGCTGTTATCGAGTAACCAATAGCGCTGGACACTGGGGCGACGTTGACAATCGCCCATCATAACTATACGATCAAAATAAAAATAAAACATAGGAGGAGGAATTCGGTAATAATGCGGCCGCCGAAGCGATACGAATCGTCGCCGACATGCATGTGGACTACGGAACAATACGGAATAAGTTACGGTGTATAAAAAAGTGTATTTACTGTGTTCGTGTTCATGTCTCGTACATATTTCTATAATTTCTATATTTCTTTATTATTTATTCAATTTATTATTTTATTATTGATGTATATTATATTATTATAATATACTAAATAGATAAAAATTCAGTATCATATTGACAGAAAATTTATATAAAACAACTTGGAAGACCTGTTTAGTGAAATGAAAGATACACGCTTAAATTTAGAATGTAAAACGTAGGTATAAGTTTTATTATTTTGTAATTTTCGGTTTTTTTTTAAACGTATTTATATATTAATTTTCTTTTATTTTGGATTAATAAAATACCTTTTAAATTGGTACATAATTTTTATTGTATTCTATGCTTTTCAAACATGAATAATTTATAATCGCCCTCCCACTTTCAAAGCCCACGAACCGCCACTGATCACTTCTATGCTATACGTGTTCAATAACAGTTTTCAAAACGTATATAAATATAAAAATTATTATTCCTTACTTACTCAAATGATCGAGTCAGATTTTTCATATTTTATATTGTAATAAAAATAAAATGTCCATGAAGTTTACCAAATATACCTAATTGACTAAAAATCATTTTCATAAAAGTGCTACGACCATAATATTATTAATATTGTGGACAATTCGTTAGAATATTTTATTGTCTATGTTACAAAATTGATTTTTAACATGTGCATGCACATCTCAAGTGTTAACGGTATTCAATAATCAAATTATAACTTTTTGGTATCGCATGATTACGTTTCTCTCGAACAACCATATTTATTATTAACCAATTAAAATATAATATGTTATTAAATAATTGTTCATAAATTTTATAATGATAAAACATTTGGATTTTGTAATCTAACACACGGACATAATATCATGTTGTTGTTAATTGTCTATTTCCACATTTTAAATAATTATTTTTCACTATTTAAAGTTAATGGGACAATATTTGACTCCGTCTCTATAACATTTGCTGCTTTCTATCTCCATACATTTTTACTATATTCATAAATTATTTATTTCCTTATTCCGTGCTTTATATGGATCATAATCATCTTGTTAATTTTTTTAATTATCTATGAATAACTCTTCTCTTTGTACTCTTTATTCAGACAATCAGACCCCCTTACACATTTACATGACGCATATTATATTTTAGTATATTATTGTCTAGTATCAGTCAATAATCGTAATTTTCTTTCTAACGTAATTCTTTCTCCTGGTTTTCTTTTCTTTCTTCCTTATATTTTCTAGTTCTGATATCATTGTTATCCGTTCAGTAATATTAATTTCTTCTACTACTCGGGTTTCATCATTTAATTTGTTTTTTTTTGTGTGTATGTATTTTATTTTTTATTTTAAAATGTATCATTTTTGTAAATTAAACTCATAAAAAGATATAATTATCTTTTTTGATTTTGGGAGATTTTAACCTGAAAGCCTTTTTCATGTCACAATTTATAATATTTTAATACTTGACTTGTAAGTATGTTTTAATAATACCTTCTCCAATGGCCCGAGATAAATTTATATCCAGCGTATTCCCGGCTAAGGAACGGGCTTTCCCCTTGAGTGCTGCTGTGATTCCAGTAGGCAATGTGACTCGGAGTATGTGTGAACTAATGAATCTGTCAAGTGTGTGTTCCATGAGCGCGGACAAGGTACTTTGTTCGTCTACTGTGTTCAGTCTAGCTATCAAGTCAGTTTCATTCAGCGCTGGTCTCATGTCCCTTTTGATCCTCACCACCGACAATAGATCGCCCAAAACGCTAAATCCTATAAAATAAAATTGTTATATGTAAGAAAAGTGACATAGATTTTTCAAAAAATTACTATTTTCAATATCATTATTCAATTATGAATTATAATTATAATAATAAATTATTTTGCGTATTTCGCATTATAAGATGAGAAGTACAATAATCGTATATACAATAAGAAGTTATAAATATTCGTAAACAAGAAATTTTATTCTTTTATAAATGGCAAAGGAGACGTTCTCATTCACAGAGAATTTCGGTAGTTATTAAAAGAGGATAATAGAATATGAACAATTGCAAAAAACCCGCGGATACGACACTTTAAAATACGGAAGTTAATAATTTTTTAGATACGTATAAACTAAATTATACACTGTATAGGGCTATTAAAATATTACAAAATTTTTTTAATAGTCGTTTTATTATCTTAATTTAATTCAAATCCGTTTTGATTCGACACCTATAGTTATTTGCGAGACAAACAATATTATAATATCGTATCAGTGGGCCATCGATTTGAATACGTGGCCCAATAAAAGGGAACATTGGATTTTAGAATTGGATCCAACAATGACACAAATCGCTTATAACCGCTATAATTTAAAAAAATATTGATCTAGATTCGGAGTGTCAAAACGATCCGAACACAATAATCATTATTGACTTACAACAGTAGTTATTATTGAAGATATCATATCGATTTGTCAATCGATCTTAGTGAAAATCTATCGATAAAAAAAATATAAACGTCAGTATTTCATTATTTCGCGGTCGCCATAAACCGTATGGATTGGTCACACCAATTTAATCCAAAATATAATATGCTGAACGATTTGTGAATTTTTCCACATGAAACTATCTACATACTGTTTAATGATTTTTTTGTCGATTCAATGTGAATTTTAAAATGTGTATATTTTATTAATAGATTAAAAAAAAACCCACGCCGACACCGATGTTAGAGAGATTGTGATTTGAATAAGCGGACAATCTCTCACAAACAATTATACGAAAATTTACAGGGGAAAACGGTCGGCGCGACGGTAGAGTTCCCACATGGGAAAAAAATAAGCCCGTAGTGTTTATCGAAGAGATCAGGCAGCAGCAAAGTGACTGGTCAGAATTCGGACTTACGGGGAAATAAGTCAAGCGAAATATATTTACGACGAAAAAATAATTATAACCAAGTGTTTTTGTTTTTGTTTATTTTTTGTATATTAAATGCACATAGCGTACATTATTATCGTACACGACTTGACGTATGAATGAGTCGTGAAACATAAAATAATATAAATACAGGTATGTATATTGTATTCCATCGGGCAACCCATTAGTGCAGGTGACACTGTATAAAATATAATAATATTATATTATTTTAAATACGGTTAAGTATAGTGACAGTTTGATGATAATAACTATAATAATAATAATAATAATAGGTATGAAATATGAAAAACAAATTTTACATGTCCACCTATAATATTATGTTATGTTATATTTTATTTCAACATAGGATGACATTAGGCCGATGTGGGTTACCGCGTTTTTCTGACCAAGTTTTTACATGGTGTGCGCCACTATCGAAATCGCAACAGGACGCTGCTGCCACACCGCGTTTTCGCCCATGAAGAAACTGTCGCGAATGATAGTGGCCCTTTAGTTATTATTATTATACACAGATATATATTGTACAAGTAAATTGACAAAAACTAGAGTATTGTATTCCTTCCTATATACATACTGTTCACGATGACGGTGTTTCTAATTTTTCTTTCGGAGAGTTTACAGATTTTTGTTCATATCCGGAGATGAAAAAAATACATAGAAAAAAATAACACTGCACTAAAATACATAATATTTTAGATTGATGGTCCACGTTATGATTATATAAAGTTTTAATGTTCATATTTTTACAGAATTTTTAATTGTTTTTGAGAATGTAGCTTCAGAATCTGATTCAAAATTCGACGAGTTTCAGAATGAAAATTTATTTGATTCTCTTGTCTTTTATGGGTATTCGAAAAGTATTCATTTGGTATAATATTTTGATACCTACAATTATTGATACATATATAAAATCTAAATTTTTAAATTGGTTTTATAGTTAATGCAATGGTTATTAGGCCATAAAATTTTTAATTCTATAAATATTTCACTTTGTGCACAGTATATATAACAATAAGTATTTTGTCAAGTTTTAAGTGATTTTTATACCCTATATGTAATAACACGATACATAAGTAATGGATGTATTTTAGTATTCAATCGCCACCCTAAAATATCCGATTTCGTTTAAAAACGTATCATTATTATGAAATACATTTTTTAATACCACGCACTCAGAAAAATAAAAGTTCCATGCTTCAATTGGATTTTACCTAAAATTAACGCTAAAATGAGTTAAAAATAATGATTTTTTTTTTTAAACGCAAACCTAACTCAATAAATTATCATCGACAATTTAATGATACTGTAATTAAATCAATGAAACATAAGTATTTAAAATATAGATGCCCATTATTTGTTTCATACATACAATTCACTTAAGTGTAATAAAAATATCTTTAATTTAAAGGAAAAATTGATTGATACGTAAACAAAATTATCTATGCTTCTATGATAGTAAATCTTTATTTATAAGTAAAACGTTTAACTTAAAATTAACACCAAATTAAGATAAAATAATGATGGTAGATACCTATTGTATAAGCAAACTATAGGTTTTTATTTTTTCGAAATATAGTGAAGTATTTCATTAACATGAGGTAGGTACATAATTAAATTAATTAAATCATTTTAACTGATTTTTTTCTAATATTTTCTGTCGGCCAATTTCAATATTATGCATTCATATTAGGAAATAGTAGACGTAATTTATAAAGGCAATCAATTACATTTTTTTAAATTTATTCATTGCTGTTTCTAAAAACAATCCCTGAACAGTCACCAATTACACGATAAATAAAAGATTTTATAAACCTTCACCGATTTAATTTTAATAATACTTAATAACTATCTTAAGGTGTAGGTATATTATCTTTTGAAACAAACTATTGTGGGAAAAAAATTTAAATTTAGGTACATTAACTCGAATTTTACTAAATTTTTGTTTGCAAAATTGAAAATATTTTTTTTTTTTAAAATTCATTGAAATCGTGAAAGGCGATATAAACAAAGTATATACAGCTCACTTTATACGTTTTCTCCCCGTAAACACGATGATGTTTCCGTTTTTTTTTTCGTTTCGTATTCTCTATTTTAGTGGTGAGAACTGTATAGAAATTCCATCACCCCATAGCCTAGAAAATATCGCGGAACACAATAGGATAATATTTTGCACATTATATTATTTATCAATACTATATGTATAATAATATATTCGTCATTGTGCATTATTTTCGATTGTATAAACATATAATACAGATAGTGTAGTATAGATTTCATACATGTATGCATTACGTACAAAACGAGAACAAAATATAGAAATGTTGTCGAAGATAGTATTTTTAATCTTCTATAAAACGTACAAACATGAGATTAAGTGCATTAAAATTTGAAAAAAAAAATAGATTATCAAGTAGATATTATATATCTGCTACTCGATAAAACATTTTTTATTCTATATTAAACACGGCATCGAAGCAAAACGTGTGTGTATTTTTTTATATATAATATGTATAATGAAATCCGACAGTTGACGTGTGATCAATACAAATTCAGCGCATCACGTATTCGCGCGTGTGATGGGATTCGATAACGTCACGTCCCACTCTTTAAACTCGCCTATAAATATCTATTATATTATTATTGTTATAATGGAGAGTAATGAGTAACCTAATACCTATCTATACTACCTATAACAAATAGGAAAACATTATTATTATCATGTTGGTTGGGAACGGCAATATTATGGCGTTTGAATATTATATATATTAACCCATCCGTTCATCACGTCCGTTGTCTTGCAGGACGACAAATAATTACGTTCAATAAATATCGAACATTATTATACTATCGTGTGCTGGACACGCGAGTTATATTAATACCTATATAGTATATATATATATATATATATATATAGGTATAAGGAAGACCATAGCTCATGTTTAAGTACCTTTATTGTTTAAAATTAAATTATGCCAAAATTTGTGAAAAAAAAAACTTTTTTTTTCATAAACCAAATATCCACACACTTTTCTTATTCAATATATAATGTTTTAATATTGTAAATTTAGTCGAAGCGAAACTGAAAACCAAGGTCGATTTCACCGTATTTTCGGCTTGACTCTTCGATATTTTTCACGGGAACCCGTCCGCTGTCCAACAATTGTTTAACTATTGAATTGATCATTGTGTTTAAACTATTAAAAATAATCGATTCATCCGAAAACAGTGTCAGCACTCGAGTCAGTCGACGGTTTGTTTTGTTACACAATTCTTGAAACTTTTTCCCAGACAGGATGTTTCTTATCCGATAAAGGGCAATTACTGATGTTTTTGTGACATATATAATATATATATAGGTATATATATAATATATAGTTAGTTAATTTCCATTATAAATTTCCTATAATATATGCATTTGTTGGTTTATTTAATTTTAGAAAGTAAAAATATATATGACTTGATACATAGACATGTTTAGGGGTTTAGGGTTCATTTCACAGGGGTGTACCAAAGTATGTTATCGCCATTTAGATTTGGGAGATAATTTTATACTTGAATAATCAATACTTCATCATAGTAGTTATATAACATTTTATAACGATATTAATTATGAAATATATTAAAATGGAGTTGAGAAAATGCATATTTTAAGATAAATGCATTTAAATATATCAAGTTATCTATATAATATATAATGGTCAAATCCAGTGAAATATAAAGGAGCGATTTATAATCAAACGAATAATACGTTTTATTGTTAAAATATAATAAAATATAATCGTATGTAACGACTAATGAATATATTTTACAACTACGATTAAAAATTGTATGATGCTATAGATAACAGTAAAAATTTTAAAAATTCATCATAAATAAAGATTACCGTGATTTTAAAAGAAAAACGACATTAATATATAATTTTAATTAAGCTTGTTATTAAAAAAATAGAGAGCTTGGACGTTGTTCGATGATAACACCTATATCATCCCCTCTAAATACGACAATGAATTGGTAATTGATTGCAGGTGTCGGAAATAGATTTTCTGATCCATCAGAGGATAAACTGCAGTTGAATTTACTGTATAAGTACCTATATTTCGGCTACCGATATTAAACGTTTCGCTTCAATAAAATCTATTGTCAAGTTTGTGAATAGAGTATGGTACTAGTTTGGCTGTATGCCACTTGAAACGTTTTTTCCTAGTTTTCTATTATTTTCGTACACGAATAAACTGATATCAACATGTCCTCTAGAAATCGTTTAAGGTGACAAAAGCACGTAGAAAATCATTTTGACGAGATGACCGTAAATATTTACTAAGCTTATTATACCTAACACGTAAGTTCCATATTATAGTTTACACGAAAAATATACACGCAATGACAATTAATACAAAGAATATCAAAAATATGGATTAATTGCGAACAAAGTATGCTGAAAAAACTCATGTATAGACTATTATTTTTTTAATCGACTAATATTCGTAGGCGTACAATGTAAATATCTTTAAATAAACACTTTAAATTTGTAAACATTGCAAAAAACATACTTCTATTAAACCAATAAAAAAATCACGTCTTGATAAAATAATAATAATTTATAAATGGTACCTACTAACTGATAGAATTTAATGATATAGAAATTAATTACGCAAATTGTCTAGCAAATACGGTGAAAGGTCATTTTTTATAATTTAATGTGTATACTGTAGTACAATTTTCCTAACTTCCGCCATAATGTTCACATCTAGGTGTGTAATTATATAGGTGGCACGGTGTAAGTACCTTTATTATTTTTGGTTTTTTTTTAATAGCGTGCAGTAAATATATTTTTTTTTTTTGTAACGTATATTATATTCTTGATGTTTTGATATTATATGAAAATACATTATTTTAGTACATAAGTTGCGTATCAAATTTTCAACGCCATATAAAATTCGTGATAAAAAAAAAAAAGAGGCGTAGATCAATATATGTGTATTCCTCTTGCGGTTATGTGTATAATGATTATTTTATGAATAGCATGCGTTGAATCATGCATGTAACAAAGTGATTATTTTCCCTCCGAGTTAGGTTTATGTGACATAACTAATTATATTAGTGGAGAATATTCTCCGAGAATGAAAATATTCTCCAAAAGATTATGCTTTGAGAATTCTCGAGCATTCTTACCATATTCTCGAAAAAATACAATGTTCAAGAATTTAGTATTGAAAAATAAATCATTAATACATTCTAAATGTTCAATATATTCTTAACGTATAATGTTTGATGATAAAATTTGTTATAACTTATAGGTAATACTGTAATATTTATAATTTATTTTCAAGTTTATTATTATTATTATTATTTTGTTAACAATTAAAATTAATTTAATATAAATAAATATATTTTTATCATTTACTACAATCAGCTTATTTTATAAATTATACCCAATTTTAAATACATTGTGTAGGTACTTTATATAGGTCAATTTTATTTATTTACATTCATTTTGTATGGAAATATGCGTAAGTAATAATAAAATAAAAATGTTCGAAAATGATCGTGCTCAAAGAATATTCTCGAGCAAATACTCGAGAATTTTCTCTGAAAAAGTATTGTCGATCATTTTACACCATTGTATACGGCGTATGTGATTATTATATATAAATCAAATCAAATTGTAAAATATACTACAAATTGTGTACCCGTATTCAATACTTCTCCTAATACATACTTAATACAAATAAGTACTCAGTTCATTTTTTTAACCAGTTAATTATACATTACTATATCAATTATTTTTATCATTTTATTATAACTTAGGTACGCAATTTTTATAGTGATTATTTTTACGTGTTGTATACATAAACTACCGTTTTAACAATCAATTATAAAATATTTCTTCTAAAAAATATGAAAAATGTCGATACAAGTATTGTCACTGATAGTTATCGAAATAATATTAGGTATTTCGAATAGCTACAATTTATAATATCATAATATATGTATAGTTTTTTGCACGTGTCCAACACCAACGTTTGAAAAACACTGCAAACCGATTTCTCTGAGTGCACGAACCGCGATAATAGCGCATCCGGGAGCGCATCGTTTCTCATACTTTTCTCATACGTTTCTCATACAAATAGATCTATTTTGACGGAATAACGACTGTACGCAATGTACACAACGCTATTGATCGTCGGACGACGGAAACGTCAATGTAGAAGTGTAATCGTGACGAGTTACGATCGAGAGATCTATATAATGTATTGTGGACATTATCTATAGATGGCTATAATGTTATTGTCGATTCCGCGCTTACCTTTCATTCTGCCCAGTTTGTCGAGAAACAGTAACAGCTTACGCTGCACGCACGGGAAAGACAACTGCATTAGACAATCGGTGTATATGTCGACCAGGTGTGCACTGGGGTCGGCCGTCCCTTCGTCCTGTTTCTCCTGCAGGGTGTTGGCGGCCGCCGCTGAATCCGATCCCAGCGTAAAGCTCAGGAATCTCGAGTCCCTGGTCTCGTCGGAGGGACCGCCTTCGCCGGCACTACTGTTGTACACCACTATTGTCGGCGGCATAGGCGGAGACGATTCCGGATATCTGCCGGTCCCGTCTGCCGCTTCCGGCATGACGACGGAATTCGCGACCGCCGCGGTCGTGGTGTCGATCGCGGTCGCGTTCGGGACGATAACGTTGGCGGACGCATAGCACGTGCACCACACCGCCACCGTAATCAACAAAAACGACACCGTGGACATGGCCATGATATTGTGTATACGCGAACGGTAGACGATGACACGGGTCTGGAGATATTTCGGTAACGGAACAGAATGAAAACGAGGAAAACTCGACTACCTACCGATTACGACGGAATTACCGACTACCGAAGACGATCGTTATCGAAGCAGAAGAACCACGACGGACGCGGGGCAAAGACGTTTTATACGACCGGCGCGGCTATCTCTCCTTCCAACCAGTGAAGGCGCGTGGCCGCCCCTCCTCCCTATTGCATGCAGCACCCGCAGCGGCGGTCGAATTTTCGCCGACGACGACAGTTATTATATTCACATTTTTCCCGTAGATAAATCCACCGAAAACCGCAAGACATACTCACAATTGTTATCTGTCGTCTCCTGCAGGAACGTTTTAGAACACTAATAATTATACCGTTTTTAATGTTTTAATAGTCCTTAATCCAAACATTCCATTGTACATGTCTTGTAGGAATAAATTTCGTGTAAACAATGCAAAGCTGTTTTTGAAATCAACTGAAATTAACGATTGTTTTCAACTATTTATATAAAATAGAATAATATTTGGCTCCATACTATATATAGTATTAGGAAATATTTCGTAAAATTATAAAAATGCTCAATATATTGGAATCTTAGATGAAAAAAAAATTTATAGTTTTTTTCCGAAGAAGAATGATATTTGAGATGGCTATTGACAAAGTTGATGAGCAGTAATATGTACCATAAATTTTGGGTGACACTGTAAGATGAAATATGCATATTTTGACGTAAAAATTTTGTTTACATATTTTCTGTGTTTAAGGAATAGCTATTGAATATTTCAATATTACACACTGTAATATTTCAATATTACAGCCTGCACTTATAAACAAACCTCACAATTCGATGTTAATGATTTATAAATGTTATTTTGGAAAATTTTGGAGTTGTTATAAAAATATTAAATTAAAAAATTTCATATTTTCCCAGTTTACTTGATAATTTAAAATATTATTATGTAAAATAGTTTTTTTGAACAAAAACAAATTGGGTAACTTATATAATATTTTAAATAGTAATTATAACTGGTACGCAATATCGCTTTTATATTTTACTAAAGAACTAGTAAGTAACATAATAATATATGCAAAGGGTGTTCCTTTTTTCTGTACAAATAACAAGAATGATCTTATGTTAGTGAGTTATCTATTTTGCGTACTATGAATTCGTGAGTTTAAAGTTTAAATTATGTTTACTTACCGTAGTTATTTCATTTAGTTTTAAATTTATTGTAAAACAAAGTACATTAGCAGAATTAACGACCCGCTAAATTCCTGTTTTGATACATCGTTATATTTGAGATTTTCACACTTCAGAATCACAACAGCGTTACAACAGTGTTTGAAAATTATAAAAATTGTATGAGATATTAAAATACGAGTTTCAGATGATTCATATTATGGAAATATCCTTTTTTTTTTTTTTTTTTTTTTTATTAAAATAATTAAAATAATGATTTGAAAATATATTATTTAATAAAACAATTCTTTCTTGAGTATTACCAAAAAACATCACAATAATTTAGTTTTAGGCTGATAGTAGAAACTGAAAATATTTTTTTGTTTACATACCTACTTATTTTTTATACAAAAAAATGTTTGACATTTATATTACTTATAAAACTTTTCTATTTTAGATATTATAATAATTGTAATAATTATAATATCTATAATACACAATTTTTATAAGTAACATAAATGTCAAATCATTTTACGTATTTAAGTACGTTAATAAAAAATTATATCTTCTGCTTCAGTTATTGTAGTTATTGATAGATTTGTTAAAATTGTAATTACTGTATTAGATATTATTTACTTAAATCATCATTTGAATGAAAAAAGAATGTTTCTATAATATTTTTCATATCTTAAAATCACTATTTTGATAAGTCACACAATTTTTGTAATTTAAGACGCCGATGTGACTCTGCGGTCTAAAATTAGAAAAAGAAAACTGTGTGAAATATTGAAATAGAGGTCTTGAGGACCAATAAATCTCGTAATGTATTTTGTTTTGCAAATTTTTTTGTTAATTCAAAACTCAATTAAATAGCTACTCTATATACAATTTAAAGTCCTAAATTTTCAGAACGCAAAATAGGTTATAAATTACACACATTAAAATGAGTTTATTTTCGAAGTTTATACGAAAAAAATATAAACTATATGCCTAAACTAATATTTAAATATTTTATTTTAAATAAAAAATTGGATAAAATAGTATCATTATTTAACATTTTGTTAAGGATTGTCTAGTGGATTAGGAGGGTGTAGGTGGCATAGCCCTTGATGGTTAATACGATAATACTTTTGCGTCTTTCTTCTAATTATTTTCCAATTTCAGTAAGTATAAATTATTTGTCATAAAATATCTAAAATAATATAATTTGATTGGATATTTAATATTTATAACAATATAAACAGCCTTTATGTTTACTAGGTAAGTCACATATTTAATAGTGAATAAAAATAATACAAAACATCAGATTTTTCCTGTTTCATTGGTTTATACATATTAAAATATAGATCGCACAAATCGTCAATTGTCTATAAAAAAAAAAAAAGTTATAATCAAATCATATTATTCTTTAACGCGATAGACATGAATGTCATGAATACTTTATAGGTAACTATATAATTGATCCAACTCTGTTCAGAAATTGTAATATCCTTCCCACTGTTAAGTAGCTTAATATGTTGTACAACTATTGACTACGAATTATTGCTTTTATGACGGACTAATTGTTGACGACCCGTGTGAAAGTAGGCTATTACGTTCAAAAATAACACGAGAGGTGTTTACACAGAGAGCTGAGTAACCCGTAGTCTTCAGCACCCTGTGATCGTTTTTTACCAATTGGCTACTCGTCGTCAGTTTCATTATTCTCGTTTCTGTCCTGGTGGCAATAATATAATAAAATAAGTAGCTAGTTAATTGAATGAAAATGCACTAGCTTCGGTAGGTCATCGATAACATTACCGATCGCTGTACGGAATTAGTCACATGCCATAACGCGAAATACATATATTGGTCGAAGGTACTCAACCGACCGTGGATATGAAAAAATAAACAAAAATGTCTGGATAATTTAAAAATGCAGAGTTAATGAACGTAAACAGAAAAAAAACCCATATCAAATGATAAAAAAAAACGTTAGGTATTTGAACTTTTTAATAATTTAATGTTACAAATTATAATAATAACTCAATGTCCGTGTGTGTGTATGAAAATTAGAAAATGCACGTCCTATTGTCATGTTATTCGTAAAATTATAATATTATAGTTTAATTATTAAATTATTTTTATTGTTATTATTTATTCATAAAAAATTCGACAAGAGTATTAGGTAAAAAAAAGCAAAGAAAAATAGCCATTATTATATTATAATTTTTAATTTAAAACATTGATAAATCACTCGAAAAACGACACTGAGTGGATTGGTTTACGCAGAGGTATAAAATATAAATAGTTCAACTACGAACAAAAGTTTTTTTATAAGTTCGGTTTTCAATTTATAAAATATTTTTGAGTATACATATTAACTGCCAGATAATATTGTCTTAAAAAAAAAATGAATTATTTTAAAGTAAATATGAGTGCAATATTTACCTCTTCTTCTACAATCTAAAAGCCACGAAAAGTACCAAATGACTGCTAGAAATGTATTGCTTTTCAATGATGTGTTTTTTTTTAATATTTATTGTATATTGTATACACTTTTTCAGATAGAAAGGTAGAGTAGGAGTTTTCAGATTAAGAGCTCTTAAAGGGAATTTTTCTTCAAAAATGTCACTTATTTATTTTATCAATAAATTTCTTTAACGTAAAGAAAAAACTGCCGAAAATTATTAATAATTGGAAAATTAGGCAAACTGGAAATGTATACCAAATATTTACTACCTAAAGTACAATATTGATGTGATAAAAATATTAAAACTTTTTGACCACAAAGTAATTTTTATAAAATTATTAATAAAAAGCCGATCAGTAGGGGGTGGAAGCACTTCGCTCGTCGGGTGTCATTATGGGTGGATGCACTTCGCTACTGGGCAGGATACTCTAGGTGGATGTATTGCATTTGAAAGCAATGATAAATCATTGCATTCAATAA